>JANTCA010003346.1:0-31360 GCA_024741275.1 Chironex yamaguchii | reverse complement strand
TTGCCTTTGGGGATTGGTGCTGAGGGTGAATTTCGTTTCAGGTTGTCAAACTTCCTTTGGTGCCTTTCCCTCGTGGAAATGTTTCAATAAAATGATCGGCATCCGAAGATCCCTTGTTACTTTTTTGTAAATGATGTTTGAAAGTTTTATCGTGTGTGTAGTCACCCGCTGCCAAGCATCGGAAGGAGTGTTTGTCAAAGTTGCCAGATTAAAATCTATCAAAATCCCAAATCAAGGCCTAAAAAATCCCATTATTCAATAGTTTTCCCAAAAATTTCCCGAGACTTTTTTATGATTTGACGATGACGTCATTCATCTCCTCAACGAGATTTTGACATTGTCCAAAGGATTTTCAAACTCATTATCTTGTTGAAAGTTGATCGACAAAAGACAAAGTGATTCAACAATCTTTCCGTGGTATAAAACTTGAAAATCGCCTTGAAAATTTGCGACATTGCGCTAAAATCATACTTAAAAGCTTTTTTCGTATGACACTCTTCAGAGTATGAGACGTCAGAAAGGAAAGTATATGTATATGGCAACCTATTTATACGAAACATGGAGCAAAACTAGCCAATCATAAAAAAGAAAGCGAACAAAGAACGAGAAAATGAAGAAACAAAACATTATTGGAAGAGTCCAAGTGAAAAAACGAACTCTTTCTGCCTACAGAGAACTGGTTTTCTTGTTTTGATGTAGACAGACTCCAATACACTAAGATGAAAGGACGATCTAGCGGTGCCAATTATCGGAAAATTCTCGTCCTTATACATTTTGGCGCATTCTGAATTTTCTAGTAAATGTTGGCCTATGGCAAAATCGCATGTTTTGGCAGTCATTTTCGCTCTGCAAGAGCGAGATCGCTGTTCTCTAGGAGAAATCGATGCTTGACGTACAATGGCTGGAAAATGTTGTCTGATCCTGTCAACCAATCTCTGAGAAGTGCAAACTACATACCGAACTTCACATTGATCCTCCTAGTCGTGAAAACAATTCTAGGGTTGACAGCAGAGAAACACAGCTTTTTTAATCTGCGTTTGTATGCGGTTTTTGAGGCACAAAAGATTTTTCGGTTGCAAAATTAGTGATCTTTTCTCGGAAAACTGTATTGTTTTGTTTCTGCAATTCTCTCTGTTTTTTCTTTTCGATTCTGTTTATGACTGGCCAGTTTCGATACACGTTTCATATAAAAAAATGTTGCCAAGAGGTCAAGTTGATTTCGGAATTGGCGTACCAGTCATTTCACCCTAATTCCTAGAGGGAACAGTTTATGTCACAATTTGTGGGAAATAAAGAGGTTAGCATCACAATTTACACTTACATTGAAATCCATTTTTCCATGCTTGAATATGTAAAAGCAAACAAGTAAAAAATTACCTGCCAATCATTTCTCCATTTCTCTTACATGAATCACAGACCCACAAGCCAAAGGAATGACCATATACTACAACGGCATCTGCAGGCTGTAATCTGTGCTGGTGAATGGGATATAATCTACCCCGAAAACAGTCTTGACACAGGTCAAATTCACATATTGCACAGTGATATGCGTGACTTTGAGTACTAGGTGACATCCCAGCTTGTGATGTGTTACAAGCATCACATTTCCATTGACCCTGATACTGGGGATAAACATTAGCCATAGCCATAAAATATAAGCGGTGATTATGCCTGGGATGCTGGTGTCCATTGTAACAAACATGGCAAAGATCAAATGCACATACATTGCAATGCCATGGATGCACAGATGCCCCTGGAGTGGATCCACAATTGTCACACTTCCACATGCCATTGTACTCCGGGTAGATGTCCTTGGGGTCAATCTCTTGTAGTGGGTGTTCATGGAGAGGATGCATTTTGATTTTGTACCAACTCTAAAAATAATGCAAGACAATGGACTTTCATTTCGTATGATATGAAGAGATATCTATTATATGTATAATTCAAATAACATATATATCATACAAACATAGATCATGGACCATTCTAAGACATTTCAATAAACATAAAAGTAAAACTGCTCATATTATATTCACACTACATTACACCTACCTGTAATGCACAAGGTGACATGGTTCTGCCTAATAATAATAGCTCAAGATATACTCTCTATTGCTAACATTTTCTGAGTTTTATCTACAATTGCTAAGTATATTTCCATACAACTAAACATGCTCTACGCAACTAAAATTACCGTAAAAGTTCATGGCTAAAGATGTAATACTGCAACGAAGCATGCAGTGCAAAAAAGAAAAACTGTATACCATTTTAAGTACGCAAGAAATAAATCACATAAATCCCAAAAGTATGAATTAAACGGTGCTAGTAAACAATTATTGAATCACTGAACTATTAAACAATTAAAGTATTGAATTATTTAATTATTAAATATAGCTTGGTATAGTTCTGTTAGACTACGTTTGGGGATTTGTACTATTGGGTTAACCCTTTTGTCAACTCTTTCTCTGTAATTTTTTGCTGTAAATTTGAATCTTAAAACAACACATTTTTACTGTCATTTGGATCTCTATAAAGGAGAGTATTCTTTATTATCGCAGAGGATGTATTAGTTATTGCAGGGGTTACTGTATCTTGAAGATATGAAGATAGACGACACCATGGGATTGGATTGATATTCTATGTATCACCATTTTTGGCTTTAATTCACTACAAGATAGAAATATATTACTGTACTTACTATATTAAGAAAAAACAAAAGAGTTAATTGCAATCGACAATAAACAACTAATTACTCACATCGAATTTGTCCCACGGCAGTCCAATTATTCTACTGTGGCAACAGCATCAGCTACTTTCCAATAGCAAACTGACTGTTGCAATTATCTGAGAACGTCTATTCTAACCAATATATTTATATAACTCTAGCTTACATTTAAAGTGCAAATATGGTAAGAGATTTACGAAGGTTTTTAATTACATTCCATAATTTGGTTTTCTAATTTTTAGCTTCTATTTATATATGGATTTTTACAGGATCTTATAATTTTTAGGGATAACTGTCTACATTTGGCATAAAATCATTTAGCAGTCTTTGAGTGCGAGGCAGTTGTGCAAGTCTCTACTTTGTCCTTTGTTCTGTGCTCGGACAGCATTTTGTCACTACTTGACCTTTGTTTTGTACCCTGACAGCATTTCAACACCGTCTTGGTCTGATGCATGTCAGGGATTTCTGTTATTCAGTACATACCCCCACCCGTAGAAGAAGTGGAACATACATCTTTCATAAGTTTACTTTTTTGTTTCTTTATTGTCAATAGGTAGAAGTTTACAGAGTTTAGTAATAGATTGGTTGTATTGTCCAGAGTCTTTCTTGACTTGCCCACTACGATTTAAACCATCTCTTTCTGGATACACATCGATACCTTGACCCATCTGCCACTTTCCTCGTGGAACATTGTCATCAATGAGTAAGACAATCGTTGCCTTTTCAAGCCTTTTCTGTCAAACTCATCGATGTTGGTAAATAATTACGAATCAATTTCTTCCAAAGACAATTCTAACCAAGTCTAAACATAACTTAAATCTTAATCTTCAATTACATTCGTTGTCGAAGGGTTCCCGTAGAATGGCTCCGTGAGCTCTTCCACAAAGTACGTGGTTCCGAGTTAGATAGGCTCCATCACTTGGGTCTGATTACATAGGACCCAGAGATCCAGCAACCTGGACAACTCCAACTGCTGAATTCCAAGGGTCTCGGTGTGATTCATGCGTGTGTTTGGGAGGGGGGAACATCGCCGTCAAAACTGCAGATTAAAAGAAGCAGAATGCTATGCTTGCCGCAAGAAAGGCCATATGCAAAGGTATGTCAAAGCAATACTTCAAACATGAAGTAAATGCTTATATTATGCCAAAGCGATGAGGACATCAAAGGTTTTACAGCAATGTTGTAACAATGACACCTGTTGCATTCAGTTCAGTTTGCCTCTAACAAGCACGCACTCATCACTGATACTGTAGCCGTTATCTTCCTTCCCCAAAAGGATCATTCTTTGATGGACAATAAACCTTAACAACTTCAAAGGATCAGTACTGTTATGAAAGGTGTCAGTAGGCAAAACGTACCAGTTGTAGGACAAAGTTTTGTACAAATAAGAAATAATAATACCAGCAGTCCCCCCAAAAATGAAGATCATCATTACAAATGAAGGGTCCTATTCTTGGTCTTTATGGGCTTAGTGCCTTAAGGGTCAATATTGCACTAGTACTAAAAGAGGTGGACAACAATTCCAAGCAGACATACTGCTTTATTACACTGCTGCAATTGCAATGGTGGTGGCACAGGAATTATACCTAGTTACCTAAACATTTAGAAGCAGCAGCAAAAAACAACATTTCTGAAGTCTCAACATTAGCATTTGAATTACACCTTTGAATCCAAAAGAATACACAATAGTTTGTCAAGGAAGGTAATTTAGATCCTTTCTCTTCAAGTGCTTCGGCTATCCCAATTGCTGCGTGCCTAATGTTTATGGAGATTTTAAGCAGACAGCAACTACAACCCAAGAGTTGCACGAAATGTTTCTTGGTCTTCAGGTTGTTAAGATTTTTCTCCAAAACCGACCCGGAAAATGCATGTCTTCAAATTCTTTTAGATGAGGCATCTAAGGAGTTGATGACTACAAATACAATTTGGTGACTCTTCCAATACAACTTTCATCCATTTGGACTTAAAGTATATCCACGAATTTTCCAGACAATTTTTAATGACATAATTAAAGACCTGGCTAATATCCTTGTTACAACTGATCGCTGATCGCAGGTGTGAAGTCAGGAAGGTCAAATTCAGCTAAAAAGAGGTTTCCTTTCACCTATTTAAATCAAGATCAACTCATACTTCAACAACATGGTGCTATAACGTATGAAAATCGATTGACAATTCCTCCCATTCGCTAGAAGTCTCTACTCCAACATCTACGGATAGGACATTTGGCCAGAGACAAGACAAAATCTTTGTCTTGTCTTCTATGCTGGTGGCCTGGTACAGATCAAGATACTGGCAACTTTGTTAGAGATGGTATACCATGCGAGGTCACCCAAAGCAAAAACCTTGGCCAACATCATACCTCCCAACGCAAAGAATTCATGTTGACTATTTCTATAGAAGCATTATGCAGTGGTGTTAGAAGATGTATACAGCAAATTTGCAACAACATGGTGCTATAACGTATGATAATCGATTGCCAATACCTCCCGTTCGCTAGAAGTCTCTACTCCAACTTCTATGGATAGGACATTTGGCCAGAGACAAGACAAAATCTTTGTCTTGTCTTCTATGCTGGTGGCCTGGTACAGATCAAGATACTGGCAACTTTGTTAGAGATGGTATACCATGCGAGGTCACCCAAAGCAAAAACCTTGGCCAACATCATACCTCCCAACGCAAAGAATTCATGTTGACTATTTCTATAGAAGCATTATGCAGTGGTGTTAGAAGATGTATACAGCAAATTTGCCCAATTTTTCTTAAATATCCTTGCATCCGAAATTTTCACAAAAGCAACTTTCAAAATTTTTCACTTAAAAGCTAGTTGTGCAAGTCATTGTATCTGATAATAGGACACACTTTACGGTAACGATCTTCAGAAATGGCTTCGATTCGTATCAGGCCATCACATTTTCTAGCTTCAAGGCATCCTTGCAGTAATGGTCAAATTGAGAGTTATTGTAAAACCTCTCAAGACTGACTCTTAAGTAATCCTTTTATATACAAAAATCTCAAAAGTACAGTTGACACTTCTTCATTGTCGAAATGCACAAAATTCTTGAACAGCAAAAAGCCTTAGGACGTCAGCAAATATTGACACAAGTGAAATGCCATCCTGTAGCGGCAAAACCCTTCACTGTGTTGGTATTGTACCTAAGAAATGATGAAATCGAATGGCCACTGATCTAGACAGGGACGATGAATCCATTCACACGAGATGTGTGGATCAGATAAGCCTCCGCTCTAACACTAATGGGAAAATGAGATACATTTCCAACTTCGAATACAAGTTGCAGTAAAAAGAGTCAACTTAAAAGATTACATGTTGTAAAGCTAGATTACGATCCCTTAATGGCACATAAAATCATCAAAAATGGAAATTGCTGCTCTTCTAAACGCGCACAGTATCAGGCTAATTTACAACACTTGTAAACAGTCTTACTATATATAGTATTTGCAGTTTAAAAATGCCCATTGCTCTTAATGTAATTGCTCATTCCCTCAAAATTTGCAACTATATAAGTCAAATACTTGTGAAACAACAATTTAGTTTGTTGAGAAACAAATCATTCCTCCCTGTGCAAATACGTTACCCTGTGCATCCAGAATATACAAAGGTGTTACCCTTTGATCATAAGTTCACTGGCGGACACTAGGGGGCAAGGGGGCGGCTGCTCCCCCAATAAATTCAGATTAAAACTTTCCAATCCAGTTTTTGAAGAGCCAAATAAACTTGTCGTTATTTTCGCTTTAAACAAAAATTTCGGTATGCTTTTAAGCGAACAAAACAATATTTATGCCTTCCATGGAACGCATTAGAGTATTTAAGAACATCAACATTAACAGAACAAATATTAATTATAGTAGCAGTGAAATAGTTCATTCTCTGAAGCCACAAAATTTGGGTTCACGTGGTATACTCAATCAAGTTAAGAGAAAGGAACTGCTCTTTTCTTTTGCTGAGCCCAGTGGTTGAGGACATAATCTAAGTCAAGACATTTGAGGATATCTTTGTTCAACGAAAGAAGCATTAAGCCGCTAGCTCTAGATGAATTCCGAGTATAGGACAAATTTTGATTCCTTGCACCAAGGCTCCTTTCTACGGTGGCAGCGCCTACAGGGATTGTTTTTGATATCTGTAAAACTTTAGTCAAATTTGGACGAAATTCAAAATTGATCAGCTTTTCAGATTCAATGACTATCTTGGCTCGCTAAAATTCAGGCTTGTCTGCCTAATAGCAGTAGTGCATTGCAATGTTGTATCGCAAAAGCGTTTGTCCAGCTCCCTTAAAATAAGAAGAACCACTGTAGTAATCAGGGGCTCTCAGTGTTCATAAAGGCCTTTTTCACTTATCACTTGCTTTGGTGAATATCCTGTTAGGTGCAGTGGATCTTCATACGTGCTAGAGATGCCAATTGAATGACATAGGTCTGCTGCTGTCTCCAATATCTCTTGCACTTTCAACTCTATCAGGAGCTTTCTCACAGAAATAAGACACTTTCCTGAAAGCAGTTTGTAATACATACCAGCCGCAAAATCTGCCTGATTGGAATTGATATTTGCAACCTTCTCCAAACTTGAAACAATTGCTCTCAGCCTTGCAACAATAGTGTTAACTCCTTCGTATTTGCAGATGCCATTAAAGGTTCATTTGGATACAGCAGCTTCTGCATTTCTTCAAAAATCTCTCTGTTCTTAGCAACGTTGAACGTTTTGTGAAATGTTTTGTAGGCATTGATTACTGTTCTTGCTTTCTTGACTTTACACAAGTATGAAGCTACAATCAAATTCAATCAATGAGCAGGACAATGAACATAACCCAGGGAAAATCTTTCCTCAACTTTCCAGCCACAACTTCATTACAACCACTCATTACGGAAGCCCCATCTGATTCTAAGGACAAGAGTGATGCAGAAGTTCTCATCCGTTCAAAGGCCGGTGAAATTCCTTCATTCATTATAGCGTCCGCATCAATTTCTTTCACATGGATCAACTCGAAGAACAGCTCTTGTATGCTTTTATTACTGTCAAGAAACCTAAAGCAGATTGCTAACTCCTCATGTCTGGCGTTGTCTTTACATTCGTCAATAAGAATAGAAAACATACCAGCCTTATCAATCACAGACTGATTTTGACCCTTACTTCATCAGCGAGCACAGCAATCAGGTCATTGGATGAATTCTTTGACGTGTAGTCATACACTTTGTATTTTTGTGTGAAGAATGTTGAATTGTTGGCTGGTGCGCAGCATCAAGTTAATGAACTCTCGCCATTTTCCAGCACCTGGCGACTCGTATGTTTCATTGTGAGCACGATAAGCCATCTCTTCAGCTCAGAAATACTGGTAAAATTGTAGAAGCTTCTTCAGATACTCTCTATTTTCATCCACAACAGAACGTCTATCAGGATCTAGGATGCTTGCTATATTAGTCAACTCTTCCTTCCTTTGAGTTCCAAAGCTCTCCCACCTTGTCATTACTAAAAGATGATCTTTGCTGTCATCATGTTGCCGCAAGCCACGTTTTTTTCCAAAGCGTCTGCCATGTATTCCAGCTGCTCTTGCTAAAAGCAGTTTCAGATTTGGAAGTAGGTGTGCTGAAATGTCAACAGACAAAGCAAAACGGCTTGTCCTTACTAACGCTATACTCCAGCCACTTATATTTTTCATATCACGCTGCCCTTACTTATCAGTCTTTGTGGCCTTTGGAAAAACGGTAAGCATTGGTTGTGAAGGACCCTTGCAAATCGCTCCAAGGTCACTGACTTCCATTTTTGCACCCACTACTGTCTCTGCAGGCTTTACAACATTCATGTCTTCATCCATTTCCTCAGAAAATTCGACAGGTTCCTTGGAAACAGTTTCAATTTCCATGTCAGTTTTGATTTCTCTTACATTCGCTTGTGCAGTTGCCTAGAAATATCAAGATAAGGAAATTAGAGATAATGTTTTTATAGTTACTTTGAAAACAGACCTTTAATTTTTCTCAAAGTTGATCATGAACGACGAAATTTGATTTAAAAATGGAGCTTACCTATGTTGGTAATATCACTGTAGTGAAACTGATAGGGAGAGCAAAACTGAGAAATAGGTAGTAGCTGACACACCGTCCCAAAATGAATACTTAAATTTGTATATAATGCGAAAAGACGAGAACAATTCAAAAACGAAATTGTTGTATAAATTGAAATTGTAGCCACATCTACTAAATAATTCAACCTCCTCTACCATTATATCTACACGATTTTATAAGCTACCTTGAATTTTGGGCAGATTTCAGGTTGGTTAAATTTGTTGCAATTTTCTAAATTCAAATTGCCTTGTGGCTGCTTAGTGTTGCACCACAAATCGAATAAGAAGTATATTTCTTACTTGCTAGATTATTTTTTCAAAAAAAGCTGTCAGATTTTAGTCTTTCGTCTATTGCAATATAGATTTTTCAAGAGCTTACTTTTCTCATGAAAACCTTACAACAGAGTAGGTGATTATGGTTGTATTTGCATTTAGGCTGCATAATTATTTTCCAAATCGAGGTTAGTTTCTTAGTTAGGGCTTACTTACTAAGGAAACGTAATAGTCATAACTCCATGTTCCGTTTCACTATGGTTTCATTCATTATGACCTTGCCACAGAGGCAACAGAGAAAAGTACAACCCTGTCATGGCGTCAGAAGCAAAAGTGATACCCTGTCCCAGAGTCTGAAGTCTGAAAACGATACCATGTTAGTCGGCACATCCCCGTATGCCAAAACATACGAGTACAAAAATCCTATGATTCGATCCAGCATTAATATACAGCATACATGTTGTAACTTTATAGGAAACATGTGTATAAGAATGTGGGTATTAAGGAACTTTTCCAGCACAGTGCTAGAGCTCCATTAAATTTTTTGACGGAAATGGCAGTTCCTCTCTATTTCAGAGCAGAAGCGATTGGGGATAGGGAGACTGTATGGAGCGCCCCTCTCCACATGGACCACAAAATGCTGTATTGTTGAAAATATGTCTGGAATTAAAACAATAGTTTCAACAGTAATGATATTGTAATCTATCTACTTAGGTCTCTCTTTGTAGGAAAATTAAGCGTATGTAGGTACGCAATGACATATAAAAGATCTAGAAAATAGATCACATTCCTTTAATCATAGAATTCTGCATTGAAACTCACCTCAAAGCGGGACTTTGTCACCAAAAATGATGTTATCAGTTGACATCAGTTTTTTGAATTCTTTTTATCCATGACAAACAAGTGAGCTGGCAAAATGATCTTCTTGCTTGTTGACAAAATAGATTGATGAGAGTTGTCTGACTGAGATTTGTTTTTTGTCCTAATGTGACTGCTTTGATTGACAAAAGCAAAATTCCTGGTAAAACCGGGTGCAACAGGATTCGTTTATTGCAAGGATCAAAGAAAATATTTACCACCTCTCAAGATAGAAATTATCCAGAAAGCGATCGGGATACAGGTTGCATTCATGTGTCAACTGGTCCTCGGGTGGGATCCGTACGAAGATATACGTTCTTAGTTAACAGTCATGCTCACAAGCTTTTAAAGTGGCTTCAAATACCTAATATTTCCTGAAAAATTACTTCTGACAAAACTAACAACCTCATAAGTAAAATTGAACCAAATCTTGGCCTATTCATACATTGTTAATATTTTGGATTACAGTTTTAGCTTTGTATTTGTTTTTGCATGCACTTTTTGGCTCAGTAATGAAACTTCCTTAACTACAGACCAAATATGAATACTCAGTACATACAAACTGGTATTAATAAACTTCTGCTCTATACGTCAGAGATGAAGAAATTGTTGGTACTGAGAAAGTCTTGGTTTCTTATAAAACTGACAATTTACTCCAGCTGAAGCTTCGCTGCCGCAATAAGCAGTAAAGTGCCCAATACTGCTTAAGTTATACTACAAACAACACAATTTCTGTCCTGTTCGACACACTCTGTGAGGTGCTTCTTCTCTTCACACAAATCTCCCACACTGGCACAGTTGGTAAGTCTTTTTTTTCTTTTCGTTTAACTGGAGGGCTGAAGGTCAAAGTCTTTGTCACATACTTCTGCTATACGCTTTCTGAATTTCTCATACAACATATTCTTTTTATTCTTGCTATGCATTAGCCAAGTACTTAATATTTTTTCTGCTTGGGTTATTATAAGATGAGACATTTTGATCTGGTCTATCGCATCCATTCATACATTGATTGTAAAAATGGAGCAGAGCTGGCTTCTTGGATGTCTTCTTTTCCGTTGTTAGGGTTTCATCTGCTTTTGAAAAAAATGCAGAAACTGCTACGAGAGTTTTCCCTGCTTTCTTGTCCTTCCACATCCACAACAGGGTACCACTTTTACTCCTGAAATTCTTCCTGTTGGTCTACCTGTGACTAGTTCATGACATGCATAGTATCTATCAGTAAACACATGATGGCCTTTACCTAGTGGCTGCAAAAGGTACTCAGTAATCAAATGGCTTGCATAATCCATGGAAGGGGAGAAGGATGTTTTCTTACCAAGGTATGCGAGTTTGTCATGTGTACATAACCTGTATTACTGTCACATAAGCCAAATGTGTTTATATGGTATTTACTTGGCTTATTTGGGTTGTATTGCTTGTATTTTCAATTCCCCTTTCAATGACCACAGTTTTGTCTATTGCCACATTTGTGAATGGATCATGTCAATGCTGAAATGGTGCTACAAGTTTATTCACAAATGGCTCAATCTTATCCTTGAAAGTATCCTCCTTTGTCTCTCCAACACGACGGATTGCATGTTGAATACTTTAATACGTGGTACAAGAAAGAATGTCATGATACCATGGTGTGTAGAAGTAATCAGCAAGGGACCAGTGAGCTTTGGCTTCTGGCCTTCTGTGTAATCCAGTCACTATACGTATTGTCAGGTATTTCAAGAGCTCATACTTGCTAATTGGTTTCCATTCACAAACAAAGGAACCTTCCTCTTGGTGACATATTCTGTTGGTATTGCAAAATTGTTTATCACATCAACAAGATAATCATGAATGCCATCAGTAAAAAGGTCAGAAGGAGAACAATCGACAGTATCAAGAAAAACACCAAGAGACTTCAATGGTCTAAATTCAAATACGAGTGTTGCGAGAGAATCTTGGTCAAGACTTGTCCAAGCATCCACTATGGTTTTCTTCCTTGCCTTTTGCTAGGATTTAATTGAACAGACATATCACTAAAAATTACATCTGTTTCAAGTCACTGTTGTCCTTACTACATGACAGTAAACTGGATGATTCACCATAATTATTGGACAAAAAAAACCATCAGTAGAATCTCGAGAAAAAATAGAAGAATAGCTTGTACTACTATTATCGAAAACTAAGCATAGTTCATCACATTTAAGGCATTGAGAAATGACACCCGCAGATGGAATTTTTTACCTTGGACGACATATTTGTTTTGAAACACAATAAACTCCTTCTTACCTTGCAACAGAAACCAAGGGAAACATTTGTAAAGACAGTGAGCTGCAGTGAGTGTCTTTGGGAGAATTAGGTCACAGAGAGCTGTTGTAAATGGCTTTCCATAGGGAATGGGTTATAAAAGGCAGGGCTTGTGACAGTAATCAACTTAAGTAAACTTTTAAACAAAGTACTGAACTACTGAATATAGCTTTGTCTAGACTAGGTTGGGATTCCAATTTGGAAATTTATTACTGGTGGGTTACCCTTTTGTAAAACGTTTTCTCTTTGTAAATTTTTTCCGTAAATTTGAATCATGACACAGGGGCTAATTACTACCTCCGCCAAGGAGGTATTGTTTTGGTAGAGTTTGTTTGTCTGTCTGTCAACAGGATTACGCAAAAACTAAAAAGAGCCCCTCCAAAAACAAAAAAGTGGCTCAACGGAAAGCCAAAATCCAAAAAGACTGGTTATAGAAAGAGAGTGGATTTTCCTAAAACAAGTAAGAATCTGCAGAAACAAAGAACACTGTGCACAAAAATTACAGCAAAGTCCCTTGTTCATCCAGGAAGGAATTGCTTAGAAGAGGCAAACCCTATGACATTGGTTATCCCAATGGTCAACTGCAATTTTGAAATAAAGTCTAGCATCTAGAGAGATTTGTTTATTAAATTTCCATTACCAACTGTGCAAAGTTTTCTATGAAAATTAGTTCCCAAAATACATTTTCTTTATTCCATTTGTATGTTTTTCAAATACAATTTCCAAAAATCTGATTGCCACATTTTAATTCTTGATAGCTTACAAACTTTATGCTATGTTACTTTGTTCTCCTTGTGAATTTTTCTTTTGAAGTAGCTTGATCCTTTTTAAAATTCATGTCATTCAGGCCACTGTCTAAAATTGTCTTTCAGCAAAAGTAATATTTAGAACAAAAACCCACAATTTTTCTTTTCATAAACATTAACATTTACGTAATTTTTTACAATTTCTTAGCAAAAATTCACAGGCTATATCGACTGTATAGAATTTACAGGGAATTAGGAAGAGTCAATAACCAAACTACTGAAATCTTTAAAATTTAATAGTAATTTACATATAACAGGAACATTAGTCTATTTTATCAGATGAAATTTCTAAACTTTGAGTGGTACTTCTAAGATATCTAAGTGGCTCTACATGTGTGGAATTATTAAATCAACAGTATCAGGGTATCTTCATTGGGCCAGAGAGAGGTGATGGCCACCAAGAGCTTGCATCAAGATCACAAGTTGTCGAGATGAATGCTTCCTTTTATCACTACTTGATACATCTACTGTGTGACTTGGCATGAGTTTACTAATTCTCGATGACTTGATTTGTGACACAACTTGAGTTTATTGTCTCTAAGAGTAGGATTTGAATAAGGAATCACAGAAACAAAATTAGGTAGTAACACCAAAAGTAATCCACCAAACATAATATGCTACTGATTTATCCTCAAAAGTTACCCTATCTTCTGTTTGATGCAGTGTGGAGTTCACCAGAACTTTACAATTATAAAGTTGTTAAGACATTTTTTCAATCATGTAACAGGGGTTACTTTCTTGGCCCATTCCTTGTATCTATCTGTATACATGCATGTCAATACATGCACATACATGTATTGACAAGAAAATAGACATATCATTGTTGCATTTGAATTCATTAGTACTGCTTTAAGTCAAAGTGCTGCAAATAACAAGAACACTCCCAGAAACTTGCTACCACTGATTATATTTGCAGTGCTGTGGTTGAATTTGTGCCCACCATTCATGATATACCAGACTGCATATGCCAGCTGTACGTGTAATAATAGTTGCAGAACTGCATTATAGATGTTGGATATAGATATTCAATTGGAGTAATAAGAGAACAATATGACATGCATCAAATTGATTGAAAATTCAATATCATATGACTGACAATTTAATATCATACAATTTGGCAAACATTGATTCTTCAAATTATAAATCCAAAAGAATTGTTGATAGTTTGATCACAGCCCTTTTTTTGAAACTTTTTATCAGTTACTGTACATAATTCGTCCGTTTTTTCTGGGGGTTTTCCCTGTCATTATGTATTGTTTCAGTGCCGACACAGAACCCTTTCTCCAAGGGGTCTACTTTTGTGTACTGGACGTTATACCATGCATACAAGGAGAACATATAAATCTACTTCCCAAAAGTGTGTAATGTGTTGTTATAATTGTCTCTTTAATCACCTGCAGATAGTGCTTTGCAGTGTACCACATTATCACAGTACTAAAAAAAGGTTGTTCCCTTGTCATAACACAGCACACTGTGAAGCACTTTGTGCAAGCAGTTTTGGAGGCAGTCAAAATGACACATTTTACAAAAACATACTTTTGGTGAGTAAATCATATGTTTTCTTTGTGTGCATGGCTATACTAGGCACTGTGGTCTTCTCCAATAACCTTTTTCATCACAATTTTTCAAATGCAGTACAGTCAAACAGTGTGAATCTGCTTATAACACTTGGTTTTTTAGCAGTCACTAAAATCATTGATATTACCATTTTTTCAAAGCAACTCATCATTTCGCATGTGCCATGTTATCGACAAAAAATATATTGTTTGAAGTCACTTCAAAGTAATTTTTTTGTTTGTTTTTGATAAATGACAAATGTGAACAAATTTGGTCATCGAATTGGACTTTTGGACCTGGCTGTAAGTTACAGATAACCAATTTCATTCTGGCAATGATCATACAAGAATAACATTGTGAAAATCCATCAGATCTACTTAATTACATGAGAAAAAATTATCAGGAAGAAACAAGAACACCGGTCGCAACGAAAATCACATCTATACTGTTGAAATCATAGTAATGGTAAGTGATAACTTTTCCTAAATCCAAAGCATAGTATTCAGGTGATTGGGTTTTGTTTTCTGGTGGTAAAAATCTAAGATACTTGGCTTTGCAAAAAGTCAGTTACATTTGATGGGACTGTCATAAAGATACTAGATTTGAAAACTATTTCAAAGATGGTCAAACACTGTAAGTAAGTGTTGATGCCTTGATTGTTGTCACTTTGAAGTGGGTGAGGTAGCATTACAATCTGCTCCTGTAACATTTGGAGGCTGGTGGATAAAAGTACAACTGATAATCATCATCAACTATGCAAGGAACAATTTCTGGGTCAATACCAAAACTGTCAACACATTTAGCAATCTTCTATGGCTGAATGTGTTGAATATACATTCTGTAGCATTCCTTGTTCCTGTAGCTGCAGGGGGGGGGGATTTCTTTCAATGGAGACTGGGTGATTATTTACTTGAGTGACAAACTCCTGCAAAGAATGGTTGATACAAATAATACTTTTTACATCCCCTTCACAACTAAGTGTATATGATTAGTTACACAAGTCCTCAACTAATGAGCCACTGATTTAAAAAACTGATGCTTGAAAACGTTTGCCTACAATCTCACCTTTGCAATCTCACTTCCTGCAATACATGAAAACAAAAATGGTTGCTAAACAACTAATGTTTGTTAGAAACATAATGCGATGTGAACAAGACAACTCTATGCGAACCTGTTGGAAGCAAATTGAAAGGACTGCAGCATGATCTGGTATACTTCAAAACTTACCCAAAATATCTTGTGGTACAAAGCCAAAGCTTGTGGATGTTAGTCATAACAGAGACTGTGTTAGTATTAGACAAAAATCAAATTTGGAAATCACTTTTAATAGAAATATGGAAGATGAGATTTATCATGTTTATGCACCCACATTGTCCTACAAGATCATTTTCCTAGTGACAGTAGCAGCTGGGGGTAGTATTAAAGGTATTATTCCAATACCATTTTTTCAGAATCCACACTATAGACATCCAATATATATGTGCAATGGCCTTTGTTTCTCCTAATCCACATTGACAAATTTTCTTTTGAGCAATGGAGCCGCGATATTGCCATGAGCAAGTATTAGTTTCAGATTTCTAATACATTTCTTACAAAATTCTTTCGTATGTGTCAGTATATATGATGCAAAATTCCTTTGTCAAGTGGCACTATATGAATAGGTCAACAGGACCAAGGTATTCCTTTTTCATTTCTAATACCTTGGTAGCTGAGGCATATTGAGCGTCTGTTGGAATAATGAATCGTACTGTTGAAGATTATTGTTAGGTTGTTTCTCACATTTTTCAAATTTTGTCATCTTAAACAAGTCTGACACATCAGCGTCTGCATTACAAAGAAGATGGGAAACCTCGTCCAAAAGTTATACAAAACATTTTGCGGTCAGTAGCACAAAAACAGTTGTCTAAGGAAAGAACTGTAAATAGATTCAAGTTGTATAATTGACTCAGATTTGAATGTTTTGCAAGAAAGTAGCTAAATAGATTGTTTCTTTTTTTATAGTCATAAGTAAATCAGTAGTAATTTATGTGATGTTCGTGTTTATATTCATTATCAGATTCATAATCTGGGTAACATCGGGGGGTTTTTACTTTGAATATCTGAGTATTTTAAGGGGGCTTCAACCCTGAAACCCTCAAAGTGACTCCCAGCTGGATACTATAAAAATTTGTGAGTGAAGCAACACAATTTTGGGGGGTCTAATGCCTCCCAGCCACTCCTGCCTAGTGATGATTCATAATGTTTTTGTATACTTTGCCAGATACCTTGTAGAACTGGATAGCTAGTGGCAAAGTGCAAATGTTGTCATCAGTTACTTCTCTCTGTCAACTTGGCCATTAGTCGTTAATCTCTGGCATTTACTTGTAAAGCACGCTAAGTAAAATAATCAACAACTAAATTTTTAGTCAAAATTCAATAGCAAATTTAAAAGCTAAAAGGTCACACCATGCTGAAAATGCGTGACTATCCTTCCTTGATTGAAGGCAGCAGAATATTGGTCAATTTACTTGGGCATCTTAGGGAGGCCTAACATTTTTCTGTCTCTAATTATACAGGACACGAGATACTTATAGTCATCCACACTCAATTAAATCTACACCATTCAATGTCTTTAAGACAGAAACATCCCAAAGGATTATCAAGTATTCAACTTTAAGCCACCTATGCTACGCTATGGACATGATACAAAAAAACCACAACGTCAACTAGAACAATATGACCTACACAACACCAGCCACACTGCCTGGCACACACATATACCACAGACCATGTTGTGAATTGTGACCATTATTTACATGGCATATAGGGACATATGGTGGGTAACTCACCTGGGTAAGCTACAAAGGCAAGCAATAGGCAACATGGATTTTGTTGTAGTGATAGTGGATCATCATTTTGAATGCTCAGTCTGATAAAATATCTGAATAATAATACAACAATTGTAATTGATGTTGATTTTATTTGAGAAGAAAGAAAATGAAAGCAAAAATCCATAAGCCTTTTATCACTAGCAACTCTTATTTCCAGGAGGAAGCATCCAAATGTGTCAGCAAAAGTTCAACAATAATTTTTGTTTTCATTTCTGAACTCCATTTTAGTCTGACGCTACATTTTTAGAGCGATACTACATTTTTAGAGCATGCCTTCTGCTGGTTTTTTAAGTGGCACATCACAAAAAGTTCGTTTGGGAAAATGCCTATTGTCTCCTGGCTTCCTGTGGATTTGTATTGCTCAAGGTGTCTACCGCTCCATCTTAAGCCTAGCCGTAATGGATATAAACAACTTGATTCAAAATCTTGATATCTTACGGCTGAAATACACTACGAATTTAAATGCATGCTACCTTCCGCACAAACATCAGCAAACAAAGACTATGAAGGAAAAAGGATACTTAAAAAATTCTGGCACATCACATTAGCCTGATAGATCGAATAATGGATGGATCATTTTGTTCACTAAAAGGAATGTAAAGTTTTACTTCTGTTAGTCATAAATCTCCATGGCACTCCATTCTTGCAATAATAAAAGGGCAAGCCAAGTTATCTATTTATAGCATGTTCCAGGATTGGCACGTCAAACAAGCATGAAACAAACTGTGCGTAATTGAAGATGTGATAAATGTCATAACATCAAAGCTAATAAATGCCCTGTTTTAATGAAATTGGTACATTGTTAATGTTTTTAATTGGTCTGCACAACTATCTCAGGAACATTTGTTCACAAAGAAAAGGAAAGGGTCAATTTCATTTATAATTAACAATACTAATATTTCAATGCCTGAAAAAACATTGAACACTTTTGCAATTAATGTATGGCAATTCTATTGAGATATAGCCAAATGTTTGATAAATCTGGTTACTCACCTGGGTGTAGATCCTTTCTTAAAACTGAATTTCCAAGTACATGTACAAGTGGACAGATATAATCTGACAAATGTAGAAAAAGACACCTGATATGACTATTATGACACCTTTACATTCCTTCTGATGTATTGATTATATGAACTTTTGCAAATTGAATTGACTATTATTGTTCAACTAAGTAGTCTGCAATTTGAAAACAGGTAGTGTGCGGAGATTCACCTACCTTGAATAATTAGTAAATGTGACCCAATGAATAAGAAAGTATGACTAAAACTGATAGATATTTTTCATTTCCTATTATCAAGGAATATTGAGTGCTTTTGGCAAAAAACCTTCCATCTGGTAATTTTATGGGAAATCAGCAGTGGCAAATAGCTTTGGCTTCGCACGTGAGTGAATTGCAGGCCTTAGATGATTTACATGCATCAGGCGGCAATTAATGTTGTAGTGTTCTTATCTTTACAGCAGCCATTATGGATTTTGCTCTGTTGAGGGATTGTTTTTGTCAAGACCATTCTTAAAGTAGAAACCAACATGGCAGGTTGTTTTTCTGCCAGTTTGAAAGTCTGAGATACTAATTGGGCAACAAAGATTAAAATATTCGTTTATACATTATGACAAATTTATCACATTTTCCTCGTTTGAAATTAATGCAGAACCAGCCTCAGTTGGCATTACTTGGAAGACATGGGTACAAAGGTTGGCAAATCTGTTTGTTGCTCTGGATGTCAAGGGCACAGATTGACAGAAAGCTTTACTTCTGCACTATGGTGGAGTGGGTCTTTGTGATATTTATTACATGGTACAAACTGAGGAAGATAAAGAATATAAGAATGTCAAGGTTAAGTTAGATATGTATTTTGAGCCTAAAGGAAGCATCACTTATGAAACATATAAATTTTGTCAGTTAACCCAAGATGTTGAGTCAATTGATACTTTTGTGACACATATATGTGAAGCATATGGTAACTGTTTTCACAGAATTGGCAAGACGAAAAGTGTCAAAGTAAACATGATGCGACTGTTAAACCAGTAGCTCAGTAACATCAAAGGATTCCTTTTCACTTAAGGGATAAAGTTGAGAAAGAACTTAGAAGGTTAGAAAAAGTTGAAATTCCCAAATGCATTCATAGTGCTACCTGTTACATGAATAGCAGTTACATCAATACATAATTCAGTTGAAATACGAGTTTCTGTGGCTCAACCCAACTGTGCAAGTAAAAGAACATGGTATATTACAACAACTGCTGAGGTGCTCAGAAATGATTTAAATTATAATCAGAGGAGAGCATGACAATGATCGCCATTGTATACTGAATGAGGTATTTGGTGAATCAGAGAATCATGTATAACCTTCAAGTGGAACTCATTATTCTGCATGAGCATTACATGATGGTTTTGCAGATATTTGATGGGAATTAATCTGCTTATTTCAAAACACCAATCAAGAGTCCATCATTGATATGTCAAAAACAAAATCATTATAGCTCAAATAAGAAGACATCGTTAATTTTTGCCTGTTTGTTGCTCAACAGCAACATCAAATTCATTGTTTGTCTTTGCACCTACTTTGTCTGAAGTACTGGTCTATAGTTATTCCATTGTTCTTCATCTCAGCTTTATGCAACCTGCCTATTATATTTGACAAGAATATTTGTCACAGCTGTTTTGCAATGGAAATCAAGTCTGTTTAAGTCAATTTTTGTACCATACTGCACGAAATGTTCAGTATCTCCAGAACCCACTAAGATATTTAAAAAAAAGAATAACGTAGAATTCACCAGTAAATTCTGCTTACAACCTGTGAATTTAATGACCAACAACCTCTCAGATAAGGAGTAATAATTTGTAGTATTCTATCTAATGTGATAACACAATTTTTAGCAAGATTGTACATGTACTGTCTTATAGTACAACAAATCAAATACACACAACAAGAAACCATTTAATTAAAATGAATAAGTACCTTGAATTTAAAAATTTAGACTTTGAATGAGCAAAATTGAACAGAAGTAAAGTTTTATATTGCCGTGTTCTGGGCATAAAATGTAAACATTCAGACAAGGCATTTTAGGGCATACAGCATGAAACAAAAACTGGATCACTACACACACAATAAAAATTTCAAACAGTGTTTGTGAATGTTAAGTGACAAGAAATCTCCAGCTGATAATCATTTAATGACATCCCCAAGCCAATCTATGAAAAAAAACCCTTGAATACACGTTTTGTAACAAATTTGTAATTATTATGCAAGGCATATAAATCTGACTTGTCAAAGCAAAATTTCAAGGTACACATACCAAGAAATCACATCCACAAGAATTCAAATGATTTGCGACAACACAAGTAAGCATCTATATCTTGATTTCTCAGAGTGACAGTAGGACAAAAAGGCATATGGATTCACAGATGACGTATTTGGATCCAGTTTGCAAGAAGATGCAGATGCAGCAAATATTAACAAGCCTGGAGCTATTTTAGAGATGCATTTGGCATCTTGAGAAGAGTATTTGACACTGATAGATAGCTGGAACAAAGCAGGTCAAGAACTAAGTTCATCAAATGGCACAAAGAATGATGGCAATGTGATGTATGCATGGACTCGGTTATGCAGTTAAATGAAAAACTCAGAAACATGTAATTGAAAATTGGAGAAATTCATCAAAAACTTGTGAAAAAAGCTAACAAAAAGGAAATGATGATAGTAACGAGCAGTTGTCATTCATTAAAGGAAATACTCATGACATTAAGTGAATTTCACCATGATAATGAAAAAAAGTTGGTGATATGTTCTATATGCCCTCCTACCGAACAACAGCTACCGAAGGAGCAGTTTCAAAGTAAGTTTACCACATTTAACTACAACAATTTTGAAAGCTCAATGGAATTTAAAGGTGTGATGTCAACAAAAATTGGAATTTGAAGACACATTTCAGCTTACACTTCATATGTAAAGTTAAGGATTGCCTAAAAAAGTTCATAAGTTAACACTTAGGTTTTCAACCAGTAGGAAAAATTAGAGCTGACACAGCAACATTGAAGCACAGAACTTGGCAATTTATAACATTTTCGACAGTTGTTCTGGATCTATCTGACTTCTCTTGGTAACCTTGGGGTCAAACATCATAATGGGGAAGGATTTATTGAAAGTATTGCAAACTACCTTCAACAATGGACATCACTCAGTCTCGGTATCGTGGAAAGGTCATTTGACAGTGCTTGTTTCTCTCTTAGCATCCATGATATCCTGGATTCCTATTTTGAGCTCAGCAAGGACAAGAAGATTCACCTCTCCACAAAGCTGGTATAGATACCAATATATAAAAAGACTTAAACTATGCTTGCCTGGTTTCTTGCACAAAGACAATTGGTGAAGTTTACAAAGTAGTCATAATTGCCAAAGAATTTAAGCATTTTTTCGATTGGCCAAGCAAAAGGAAGAACCTTTATATGAGGATCAGAGAACATAAAAAATTTTAATGCATCAAAAAAATCTGTTGGAAGGCAAATGCAAATCAAAACTGTAATTTATGACATGATAAACAAAACTCCATTGCAAATTGTTTTATCATGTTATGCTTTTTAACTTTACTTGGTCAAATTCACATTTTAGCAAAGTGTAAATAAATGCACCTAGATCACTACATTTCCTTTACTATTGATGTATTATTCTATATTGCTATCAGCAATTTGAGTCATATGTTTAGTTATAAGCCCAATTGTAGTTCATGTTAACTCTGATATGGCATTTTTTGTAAAGTATATAAGTACTGAGCACTATTGCAAACTAACTAAAAATAGATCTGTGATTCATCAGTACATGACCATTTGTTAAATCTTATCTTACCTACAGGCACATTTTGCAATTGGCGGTGCAATCGCAGACAAAAATATCCTTTAATTAGCTCTGCCTTCAAGTGAAGCAAGTCTAAATTTGTACAAGCTTCACTAAACCTTTTTGGTTTGATATTTTCTGTAGATCTTATTAGTCTTGATCCTGACATCTTTAAATTCCTTCATCATATTAAAGCTCCAACAAATCAGAAAGAGTTATAATTCTTCCTTGGTATGATTAATTATTCAACACAATTTATTCCAATAACGCAACACAGACAGCACACTGCAATGTGCCAAATTTTATATTATTCACTCAGCTTGACCGCAGGCATACCATCGAACACTAATTCGAACCAAACACAATACAAACATTCTGTCCAAATGTGTTATATATCAGCTAACAATATAATACACTTATAACAATCCTCCCCTTTGCGATTGGCTGTTAATATATGCATCAACATCTCCTCAGATTTACTTTCTGGCCATTTTCCAGCTCAACAACTTGATCTGAGATTTGTTTCTTTTTCGTGACTGGTGTGAATGGTTTTCATCTGAGTTGTTGCGTTTTATGCTCCAACAATAGTCTGCCATCATTCGAGCATCCCATCTACCTTGATATCTGGTCTCCATTTTTAAATATCTTGATGAAAATGCTCACCTTGTTCGTTGCTCACATCACCACAGTTAGCAGGAATCTTGTCGAGATGGTTATGCAAGAAGCGCACTTTAATACTCATATTTGCTCCAAGACGCTGATATGCATCCAACATGTTCTGTATGAAGTCTTGGAAATTGGCTGCTTTCTTATTACCAAGGAAATTCTGCACGACTTCAATGAAGCCAGTTTCAAGTTGATTTATAGAATTTATAAAGTTTGGATCTTGCATTAACTTGAATATATCTGGCCCATCAAAGATTTCTCCTTTGAGTTTCTCAATACTCAATCCAGAAAATGATTGGCTAATATATCAAAAGCATTCTCCATCCTTGTCCACGGCTTTCACAAACTGCTTGATAAGTCCCAGTTTTATATCAAGAGGAGGGAATATTATCCTATCTCTGGTTACCAGGGGTTTAATTACAATATTTTAACTCCATGGTTGCTTTTATTGCGAATATCCTAAAAACATAGAAAACATGGATGCTTCGTGTAACTGGATTGCTGTCTGAGCAGAAAATTGGCCATTTTCAAATCAACACAGATTTTCCAGTTGTGCTTGCTGTATTTCATGCTCTAAAGAACCTGTTTTATTGGCTCGTATCTCTCCTTTAGCCTTGTCGAATGTCCAATGCGAATTGAACCATACACATTTGTGTTGTGTAACAGCACACACTTTAGGCTTCTTTTTGGGCTGTCAAGGACAAGCTGATAAGCGCCAGCTGTTTACATCATAACACTCAATACCGAGTTGCAATAGTACCAACTCAACATCATTATAAACAAAAATATCCTGCAATTTGCTGAAATATGGAAGAAATTGAAGTACTCTATTCCGATACAATGTCACGTTTATGTTTTGTTGAAGTAAATTTCTTTCCATGACGCAAGCAGCTTAAACTGTAAATCAAATAACTCAGCTCATCTTGGTTGTAGGGAACGGGTTCCCTTGAACACCCTAAAAATCTAGAAACTCATCGTCAGATTCACTCTAAGTCAACTCTACCAATATAGGGTCTTTTGCAAGAGATGAAACTGAAACAGGAATATCAAGTAAATCTATAAAAACTGGTCTTGGTAGCTCATCAGAATGAAGAATCGGCTGACGGAATTGATGGATAGAGAATGTTCTTTGTATTGTTTTTGTCAAAGCCAACTAAGTTTGTCATGCAGAAGTAGCAATCATCAACACTGCAGAAAGACAAAAATGTCTGGTGCCTTTTGGCCTGAACACAACTATTAGGTATGTGTGTGTATGTATGTATGTATGTATGTATGTATGTGTTTGTTTGTTTGTTTGTTTGTGTGGACTCATCTGTTTGTCACAGTTTGTGTAGGTGATAAAAAATGCATGAAAACCTGCATTTTGTTGTTCAATGAAAACACAAACACAGGACTGAGTTGGGAACACTTTGATATTGTGTCACTTTTTAGCCACAAAACAGTTTCGTCCTTTTTCATTCCCCTCGGCAAAATTCTGCTGGCTCTTAAAGCATAAAAAATGCCTAAGTGATCAAATCGGCATTGGTAAATGCAGACGCTAGTTTCCAGTGCTGATTGTAAGGATTTTTTTCATAAAAAACGATGTCTACACAAAAAATTGACATGATGGGGGGAAATGGATGGCATTTTTGAGATCAACTAAGAGCAATGTGTCTTGACCCTGGCACAAAAATTGTGTTGACCAGTGTAATCTACAACAAATCAAACCTTACTGTTTTTCTTGGGAACCAAAAGGGCTAGACCATGAAGACTTTGACTTATGGATAATTTCGGCTGGTAACATGTCAGATATTTGCTGACTTGATTCCTTTTGCAAGGCTTCAGGCAAGCGGTATTGTTTATGGTAAATTGGTCCATCAGCCATTTTGATTGCATGCTTTCCAACCATGCACTGTCCAACATCATTTGTGCCAGTCAAACACACAGACTAATTATCGTTTAAAATCTTGTTGAAATCTTGTCATTGATAATCTGACAGATCAATTCCTAACTGTTTTTCACTCACAATTTGAGATACAATTGGACTGAAATCCAGCAAAACAGAGGGTTCTCCGCGCATGAATCCCCAACAATAATGGATAAGGAATAAATTTAAAAAACACAAGCTGAATTGTTTTTGCAATACCCCTGGCAATGAAATGTTACAATAATACATGTGTTCCTGTGAACTATCCAAATAAACAGGGGGTAAATAAGATTTCACCTTACACTGTTTAATAGAGACTTTAATATTGTCCAATAGGAATGAATGCTCCATCAGGTTGTCCTGTTGCAGACACTGAGGAAAGGTTAGTTTTTTGGTTCATTGACTTGGCAGCAAACTCAGGCAATATGACCTGAGTGGCTGCATTTTTCACAAGCCTTGTCTTTCCAGCAATCCATGGCAAACTAGCCTGAGCAATGACATTTTCTGCATACCACACCCTTGATGGCCTCCACCAACTTTCTCACATCAAATCTGAGCAAGCTTCTTCAAAATGTCATCAAGATCATCCTTTTCAAACTGATGGCGATGGCCGAGGTCGATCACTTTGATCAACCACTGTCAAATGAGGTCATCAACCACACTGGCTGTTTTGATCCTATGTTTTACCAGTTTTCTCAATCTTCCCACAAATTGGTTATGTCGCCTTCAAACTGTAATTTGATGAATGATTTCAGTGGATTGTTGATGGGGAAATCTGAAATTTTTCCACTTGTTGTATGATTGTGGCATAGGTTGACCGGCTGTTGTGGGTTATAAGATCCCAAGCTTTGAAATCACATACTTCAATGCTTTACATCCATGAGGTCAATAAATGCTTTAATTTGCTTATATAGATGCATAGATCCACTTTTTCAACTGAATTGCACACAGGCACAAATCGAATAAATTCCCTTATACTATGGAACGTATCATAATAATAATATATATCAACAATATCAGTATAACAACTGCACCAGTTGTAAAGACACCTCCATTCAATATGCCGAATTAATCACTCAGCCTGACCGCAGACATGCAATCGAACACTCATTAGAACCAAACACAATACCAACACTCTCTCCAAATACGTTACAAATCAGCTAGCAATACAAGCAACACTCATAACAAGCAAGAAAGAAAAGCATACAGTTGATTTTGAAATCTGCACACGAATTTGTGTATAAGATGCTTAAGGAAAGTCTCAAGGAAACTGCTCTTCTCAATTATTATGACCCTGATCTAGAAACAGAGAACATTTTTATGGATCTCCAGTTGGTGTGATAGCAACGTTAGTTTAATATTCAGGCAATGACAGTATACCAATACCAGTATTGTTGCCTATAACAGTAAACCACTAACAGCAGAACAAAAATACTATAGTTATATTGAGTGAGAGTCCTTGGTGATTCAATATGGTTGTCTCAAAAGCAAAGGCTTGTCCAGATGGCATTTCACTATGTAACAGATCATAAGCCACTTGTAAGTTTGTTTAGTAACTGTCGTCAAAATATTCTCTTTCCATAGAACGTATGCAATTAAAGGTTTTGATGTCAATGTAATCTATTGTAAAGGCGAAATCAACCCAAAAGATTGTATATCATGTCATCCACTGCTGACATTGAATTGGTCAAAGGAGGATGTCGAAGCATCAAAAGAGTTAGAAGCACATGTTCACTGGGCATCACCTTCATTGTCATTCCATGAAATCAATTTAGCTACACTAAGCTATTGAAAGCTATGCAGAATGGGTCATTCACTAGGGATGTAGAATTGAAAGATTTATAACTGATTGACTGTCAGTAGTAGATAGTGCTATACTTAAAGGAGAGCAGACTGTTATACCTCCCTCGTTGTAACAACAAGTGATCAACTGCACATGCTCCAACCTCCTAGCCTCATCGTGGCACAGCAGTGAAAATGGGGGCTATGTTGTCTGGGACTTCGGTCCCTGGCAGCTCCAAGCAAGGTGAAAAGGTCCAGTACTGGTGGTGAAGGGCCACACCTCGGCTAGCTTGAGGAGGCAATGGTGAAAATCCAGCACAACGTCTGTTGGTATCTAACGGCTTCCTTGTGGGTTGCACCAATGCATCTGTTGGAATCTACCTACAAGCTCAAATTTTGCAACCTTAGGGACTGGCACCCTTATTGTATCCCAGCAAAGCCCTCTTGGATATTTATGAAAATGGAAAATAAGGCAATTAGAGACAATGCTAGGACACCCCCCTGTCAAGTGGGGTAGCAACTAAACAAAGGCTTCAGCCAAATTGTAGTGGGTCCATGCCACTACCCGTAAACCAACAGCCCTCTTCAGAGCCACTAACCATTGGTTCACTTAATGTACAGACGTTGCTACAACCAGGGCAGCAGAGTATGCTGGTCCAGACACTGAAGAAGAGAAATGTGGACATTTGCTGCCTCTCTGAGACAAGGATACCTGATACTAATATCCAGCAAATCATAATTCCTGGCGAGGATGACATGTACCATCTATACTACTGTGGTCACACACAAGGTGCACGGAAAGGACTTGATGGGGTCGGGGTAGCTCTAAGCCAGCGAGCAACCAAAGCGTTATTGGAATGGGAACCCGTCAGCCCAAGGATCGTCTGTATTTGACTCCTAGGACATCCCTCAAAGCGGACGATAATTTCCACCTATGAACCCATAAAAGGGGCATTGGGTCAAGATTAAAATCTGTTTTACCAATCTCAGCTGTGTTATCAAATGGCTTTTTAATTCGTGCTGGTGACCTAAATGCACAAATTGGAGGCAAAGACTGGTCTGACTCACTGCAGAAGGTCATAGGAACTCAAACGGAGAGTGACTGCTGCAACTTGCAGTGGATAATGGATTGTCCATCATCAACTCCTTTTTTCAGCATAAGCAACATCACTTGGCGACATGGTGCAGTCCAGGTGACTGGGTTAGAAACCAGATTGATTACTTCCTGGTTAGACAGTGATGGAAGTGGTCAGTGGATGACTGTCATTCCATCTGGGAAATCGATGTCATCACTGATCATTCATTACTCATAGCAAAAACCTCCAAGTTACGGATTTCCACTAAGCGAACAGTAAAACCTGGACGACACTTCGACATCCAAAATCTCAAAATGGATAACCTGGCAATGCAGTACTGTGCAGAGCTTGGAAACCAACTGAGGTAACATGATACAGCAAACCGCACTGTTGAAGATGGATTGTTCCACATCAAAACATGGATAACAAATGTGGCAGAAGTAGCCCTTGGACACCAGGAACAGAAGCGAGAAGACTGGATTACTGGACGCACCTTACAACTGTCTGAAGAACGTAAGATGGCCAGGACAAACAGACAAACGGAACTGGCAGCTGTCTTAGCTCTCAAGGTGAAAGCCAGTGTGAGGACCAACAAAAATGCCTATTGGAATCGAAAGGCTGCTGAAACAGAAGGAGCTCGAGATGTGGGTGACACCCGGAAACTATTTTAGATAGTCAAGAAACTAGCTGGAAGCAGCCTTATGTCGGCAGCCGATTCCATCTTGGACAAAAACCGATAAGATCACCAAACTGGATTCACGGCTGGCAAAATGGGCTGAACACTTCTCCAACCTACCAAACAGGCCAGACCCTCAAGTCCTCCACCCCAATCTACCTGGGGCATTTGATGTATCGTACCGTACAAAATTATGAATGAACCCCCAACTGAACTTAAGATCCAACGTGCCATAAAACACCTAAAAAACAAGGCTCCAGGTCCAGGCCATGAGTTCCGGAGACAAACCCTTATCGTCACCGAGACAGCCTCTGGGACCTGATGAAGATGAACAGCATCCCAACCGAAACCTGCAAAGTGATGTGTGCGATGTATGCCAACACTCGTAGCAAGATCAGGGCATACAACGAGGAAAGTTTTGAATTTGTCATCAACACTGGAGTCAGGCAAGGAGGTATTTTGTCACCAACCAGTTTCTACATCATCATTGATTATGCACTCGGCAATGCATTGGATGGGAAGCCAGGTTGCATTACTCTGTCTGAAACTCAACCACCTGTTACTGATCTCACGTTCGCTGACAATGTTGCACTCCTTGTCGATGAATTGACAGTATTGCAAGACATGATGTTGTCATCAAGGTAACATCCAGCTGACGATTGGACAGAACATGCTCGAGGCAGGGGCGGTGCTGTGGGATATTCAAGATATTCACTGAATACCTATTTTTTCAAAGATGTCCTTATATTTTTTTCAGCTACAAAATTTCTTTCCTGTAAGGAACTCTTGCACAAGACATGGATCTTCATGACATGCCTATGGTACTTCCTTTCTTGAGGATGATAATCCATTCCGGAATTTTTATTCACTGAACTGAATAGCTGTTGAAATTTACAGATTATGACCATGGTGTAGCAGGTGAGATATTCAGAGTCTGTGCTCAATACTATCTCCTTGTTTCTGGAGCCCTTTGTTACATCGGCTACCATTGACCATTTGGCCTCATGACAATGAGTGTCTGAACATAACATATTCAGTTATCATTTTTAATACTACAGCGAGGCTCTCCATGTTTTTGCTTTCGATGAAAGTTTCATTAGATGGACAAGGTTTTGGGAAACGAGTGTTGTTGAAGTGTTTCATAATTATTTTTTTATGATCCCAACAAAGAAATCAACTCAATCACCAACAGTTTAATATCTTAAACCCAATACTCAAATTTTTCTGATGTTGTGATAATCATTAGTGTCTACTTGTTATGAAGGGGTTCATGATTATCCAACTCTGTTAAATTATGAATTAAAAATAGTTAAAACTCTACTTGATTCATGTCACAAAACTTTGAAAACTTTGCGGTGGCGAGCTTCAAAATGCAGATAGGAACATTTTTTTGAGACAATGAGATCACTCTTAGAAACCGACATAATCAATCAGAATCCTCAATACCTTGCACTATCAATGGCTTTAGGAGGTGGTTAAGTCTCCACAAGTTTAATTGCAATGTAATCTGTGAAAACAACAGCAATCCTGGGGGCTTTTAACCCGAGGCTATTTTCCTTTTCACTTGCAGCATTTTACCAGCCCTCGTGTGTCTAAACTTTTAAGGACAAGGATGTTACAGATCTTTCCACACTTTAAGATCAGCATTTAATTTCAATTATAGTCACATTGGGTACTTTTTATGCATTTCTTAAAACTTTTGATTTCCTAAACACTGTTTTTCCTGGTGTTTAATTTTAATCCATATCATAAATGCATGCATTATTGCAATGTTAAGATTAATTACTGTTTCCTCTACAATTAACACAATTACATTATTTAAAATTTTATAAGTGTATTAAAAAATTAATAGTATAGATTAATACGTGCAAAAAAATTAAAGATCAATTGTCTGTACCTTTTACGCATTGAAACGTAATTTTTTTGCATGTGTTTGACACCGAGAGTAAACGTTTAAGCGTGCATAAAGCAATTAAAACATTTCTTTCAAATCAAGTACTGAAAAAATGTCTAAAAGCCTGCTGAACGGCTTAAAAAATAAATAAAGTTACAAATTAGCCTTGGAAAGAAAATTTTTCACTTCTTACATCCAAGATTCCAATTTTTCGATGACAATGTAATAACTGCAAAATAGAAATATCTGCTACTTGATCAGTTAAAAAGAGCTCTTTGTGATGTTTTACAGTGATCCATAACCCAAAATTTATAGGTAGGGCATTCCTTGCACTCCCCTTGAGAGAGTAATACTTTTCCTTAAATTTGAATACCTATTTAAATTTGGCCCCAGCTGCTCCTGGCTCGAGATAGTGGACTCCTTCACGTACATTGGAAGCCAACTCACCAGCCCCGGCGACATTAGTACCGAAATAAGGACACTTATTTAGAAGGCGAGCATTTAATGGGCTTTCTAAACTCTAGTCGCCATGGATGTCAGACTAAAAACGAAGGTCAGGATTTATATGGTTGCCATTTGTTCCATAATGCTGTATGGATGTGAAACCTGGCCATTGAGGGTCACTGATGAAAAGTGACTGGAAGTCTTGGAGCACAGATGCCTTTGACGAATAGCCCGTGTCTTGTACTTCCAGCATGTCATCAATGAAGAAGTCCACTTTAGGTGCAATGTCACCAGCATCATAACCGAAGACATAAAAAAGGGCCGATGGAAATACTTGGGGCATGCTGTACGAATGGAGGATTGGTACCTTCCAAAAATGGCCTTCCAAGGGTAACCTGGACCCACTTGGAGAAGACAACCTGGAGGGGTCCACAAGACAATGATGCACTACTTCAAAAAAGCAACGGACATGTACAATGGTCCTCTACGTTTTAACTACTGTGGGATGATTGTCTTGCAACACTGGCCTTGGACGGAGCACAGTGGAAGCAAATAACACAGAGGGCGACCAATAAACGATTTCATGGTTACGGGGGCCATTATGAATTGTCGGAAAAGTGAGACAAAATGGCGGATTCACAATGA
>JANTCA010003345.1:45196-55659 GCA_024741275.1 Chironex yamaguchii | reverse complement strand
GCTAGTGAGATATTGTGGAGCTGTACCATTTATGCATTTGAATGCTAAGATTGAGTCTCTATATTGTAATTGTTCTCTATATTGTAATTATGCTCTTCCATAGACCGCGAAATGGTCTCGCCAACAAGATGGTGGTCACATTAAAAGGCTTAAAGAATCATCTTCTTTGCAGAAGGTGGCAAATTACTTGATTGTTGCATGAACACTCTGGAAGATTGCCAGTCAGCAGTTAAAATTAATTAAACTGTTACTGATACCAATGGACTAAAAGGTAAACTTTTCTCATTCCCACGTATTCTCGCCAAATTTATTACTTAACAAGTATTATCTTATTTGAAGACTGGAAAAATCAACCTCCACAGCTGTTCAACTAGGTGACAGAGTACAGGCAAAGTGAAAAGAATTTTTTGAAGTTGTAACGCAATTGTGCGTAGAGAAGGGGCTAGAGACGGAAGATTTTTCTAATAAAGGAAACATAAGCAAGAAAACTATTAGGGACCATCCATAAAGTACGGAAGCAGTAAATCACCCAATTTTTGAACCCCCCTCTATGCACCAGCACGCTTTTGCTCTACCCCCTTCTTGTGTACGTACGCAATTGACCAATGAATGCGCCGATGGTATTACCACGGCAATGGCACCAGGTAAGCTGTGTGTTTTGCTAACTGTTGCTGCTATCTGAAAATCTCAAACTGCGTATTTATTTACAAATGATATTTTGTCAATTGCTCAAATTCATTTTACTTTATAAGGTCAATACACTGAACTTTATTCTAAATACAGAAATATAATAATCAAAATTAGGTAAAGGATAGTACTTTAAAATCTGCTTTTCAAATCGTCCATATTTAGGATGAAGGTTCACTTAAAATTTTGCAATGAGTCTGAAATGGGTATCAGCATTTCTACAAAGGCACTCATGGTAGGAGGCATTTTTGTCCTTCCAAGCATTATTGCCTCTGCTTAGAGTCAATGATTTGACCTTTTCTAAACAGAATCTACAGGTTCATGACCCTTCCAGATCTGGTCAATGTCAGCTTGCTCAAATTCAGGCTCCACCTGTCTGTCCATTGATCAGAACACATCCCTCGAAGTTCAGTACCAGTGGTAACCTGGTCTCAACATCTTTGCAAATATCCAAAAAATCCGTTGCTGCCAGTACTCTCAAGTTAGTGTTAGAAAACCAGCTGTCTAGCTATTTTAAGACAAAAACGGCTACATTTTTAGACTCTTTGCAGTACTGATCGTAACTTGAAGTAATTTGAAGTAACATTGCACTTCCTACTTTGCGGTTTTGTTTGTCGAGAGTCAATGGTAGAATGGTGAAGTGGCTGATTAGACCTTTCCTTACCAGCAGTCAACTTTTCGACGCCAGCCAGGTGTACCACTGGGGGATGCGCCCTTGGTAACCCGCGCGACAGACGATGCGGTCTGAGTTAATTTCAAGTCGCATTTCCATTTTTGGTCAGAGTCTAGCATTGGTTTTATAGCACCCTGCAAGTTCCCTTTTTTAGTATTTACGTTGTTGTGTTTTAAAGGAATAAGGTGACATTGTAAACTCAAGGCATCATCAGAATGAAAAGATCGAACAGTCCTCTATTTTATTGTTTTCCAAATGTACTAAGACATTAGATAAAAACTACCACAGCCTACATGACCACTGCAAGAAATGGTAGCATACACACAATGACAGCTTGTAACAACCAACCCGACAAGGTAGTTATATTAGCAGAAGTAATGTTATTGTCATACGACTTACTGCGAGTATTTAAGTTAAAAATGCCAAGAAGAAAACTTTACTTGCCACTACAAGACCTTAAAGAAAACGAAAAGTGCGATCCTAACACTGTAATCAACTCCATGTCTAAGCCTAACATGCTAACGCATTTGATCCCTAAATCGTCAGCCACTCAACAACAGCCAGAAAATGCGATCCCAAACAAAAGGACTTGCAGACAACATTGAAATGAATGGCTTATCAGTTTCTTAGCACAAAAAGTAACAGATTTAACCTGCTATTACTTCGCGGTTGGACGTGTTCGATTCCCATACAAGTATCGGTTGATGTCACTCATTGATATGTCCTTGGTTACTCGATAACGTTTACAGCACAAGAATGCCTTAATTTCTAAAAGTCTTAAACCTTAAGTTGCATTTATTAACAATCCTCACTACGATCCCATCTGCCTGTACATCTGTTCCACATATTACGTGTCACATGACAGAACTGGTCGAAAAGTCAGAATGATGATAACTTGATCTGTGCGTTCTTTAAAAGAAAATTGTCGTCGTCAATGATCGAGAACCGCAAGGAGAACTGGCTGGGCACCAGGCCATATGATAAATGCATACGTCAACAATAGAACAAGCCGTGAAGCCTGGCACCAGAGTTGCATGTTGATGATGACCACTTGAGTCATTACCTGCCTACGACGACGGCGGAGGTGGAGGTGGTGGTGGTGCGGTCATCTGTGGAAAAAGAGGACCATAAATGTGGTGACCGGCAACACAAAAATACAAACAATCATGCACACTTGTCAAACAAGAGTATCTTAATGAATGCAGGAGATTTTACGCTTTTCAAAGCACTTATTAACGGAACATGAAGAATGCAGATTACCCTGAAAGAACGATCACTACCAACAAATATCATGAATACAAAGGTGTCACTAAAACCACTAACTGTGCTATTTCTTTATCAGGCACAAATACGTATATCAATGATTTTCTACAGGCCTGGAATTTACTACGTAAACAGAAGGCACAAGCTAACAAGCTATTTTGGCAATTTTAGCAACCGCAAATGTAACAAACGCAAAAGGATGATCGAAACTGTACTGAACGACTTATGGCGAACACATTTTATACGTATTAGAAATGTGGAAAGTAAACATAAATAAAGCACAAACCATTCTAAATAAATAACAAAGCAACAAATAAACAAACGAATTAACACACCCCACTACCGGATAAGTTAAAAATAACAAAAGTATGGCAAAAGACTATAGGGGAAATATACAGTTAAACTCGCGTAAGTAGGATCTTTTCGGGCCAAGCAAAATAGTCTGACTTATGCGAAGTCCGACTTACACGTAGGTCGGCTAATTTCGACTTTTAAAATTTACGCGTACGTAGGATATATTTTCCGACCTATAAAGATGGAAACATTTATCATAGCCACTAAGTCAAAAATCATAATCACGTCGAATCTGCCTGTACACACGGGTATTTAATCAAAGTAGTCACTGTTGTTTCGCACGAACGTTTCGGGATTTCTGCAATAAGCGGTGATTATATCCTGCTTGACGGAGCCATCGTTTCTTCTGCACATACTTAGTTATCAGATGCCAATGCATGGTGTCTCAGGACATCGAGAATCGGTCAATCAGTAGTATAATGCTAAGTACGCGAGTTTGATTGTACTTTGGTTTTATGTTAACAGAATTTGTTGCAAATACCTACCCACGGATGAAGAGCAGAAGCAGGGGGCACCCCGACCGGAGGCGCCACAGGGGGGTACATCATTGGCATAAATGCAGCCATGGGGTCTTGTGGTGGCATAGGTGTTGTCTGCCATGGTGGAAGTCCAGCTGCAAAACACAGATTGATAAAAAGTGAAGTTACAAAATATACGAATTGGTACTTTCAAGGTACACGTACCATCTAATGAAGTATCATCTAAGAAGAATTATGCAAGAAGTACAATTTAAAATAGACATACAATATAAGGAAAAGTTATCATCTAAAAGACATATCATCTAGTACCACGGAACTAGTACCATGTAAGGAAGACGTATCATCTAAGAGGGATGCATCATCTAAAAAAGAAGTATTATCTACGGGATGTGTCAAACATGAATTCAAATCCCCAAACATGTAGGAATAAGTACCACGCAAGTACACTCGAGACCAAACAAACTAACTAATCGAACAATTAAACGACAAAAAAGCAAGATTACCCCCACCTTCCATGTCCTACAAGGAACAAGCATTTAAGCAAGTACAAAAGTTACACGATTGGACAAGTGTCCTCTTTACTGAATGAGTTAATAAAATGCCCTATGTTTATATATATGATCTATGCATTGCTACCCCGTGTACACAATACCCAAACTATGACTAATTTACTCAAATCTCCTTACGAGTTTGCCAGGGAGGTAGTGGCGCTTGTGTTGCTGGTGTACTTGAGGGTGGTGGAGCTGAGGAAGAACTGCTTGGTGGAGGTGGAGGCAGCGTTCCTACACCGGGCGGTGGTGGTGCTCCTGCTGGTGCTGTATGTGTCATTCCTGGTACAATTGGCGAGCCACTCCCCATAAGGGGTGGGTATGCAGCTATTCAAAATTAAATGGATAAGAAAATTCATTGTAAATTTGTTAAAAGAAAAGAGTAGCAAAAGTGGTACTTTGTTACAAATCACAAGGTTCACGACTTGCTTATCTTTTCCAACATACCATAAAAAGAAATAGATTCAACTACGACTGGCGATAACCAAGTTGCACAAAGTGGCAAATTCGTAAAATACTCTTTTGTCAACTTTCGTTAAGAGATGCTAACATAACCCTACGTAAATTAACTTGTTTAAAATTCCAGTCAAAAGGTTGAAATAATTTTGGACTGCATTGATCACGCGGAATTATAACGACCCTTTTTCATAAGCAATAAAATTTCTAGAGCTATCGACGACTACGACATGAACCAAAGACTCTGTCTTGTTATGGGAATAGCCACTAGTCGCCAATAACTATTGCGTAAACCACTTACACACAATACCACAATAACGTCACACTAGCTATCAATATTTAAACAAGTACTTTTAAGCTACCTTGATGACCCATCAGGGGAGGAATTCCTTGAGGACCTGTCACCGGTGGTGGGCCCACAGGTGGTTGTCCTGAAACTGACATAAGTGGTTGTGGTGGGCCAGGCTGACCAGTCCCCAACTGGGCACTGCTCCCTTGAGGTGTATTTTGTGCTGACGACGTTCCAGGTACCCAACCACTGACTTTGTTTCCATAAGTGACTGTATTCTGGCTCATTAAAGGCGGTGGTATGCCTTGGGACGACTGCGGTGTATCTTTCTTGTCTATACTCCAAGAATTATTCTGCTGTTCAGCACCACCCCAAGAACCATCACTTTGTCCCCCGGTGGGTACAGTGGGTTGCGAGATGGCAGAGAACTAAAGTTGTAAAAAGTTAACAAAATTTAAAATTAGTGGATTGTAAATCTTTTGGAAACTACAAAAATCTACGTATTATAACATGACACCAGTGTGGATCAGTGCCTGGTTACCTGATGGTTACCTTCATTGCAAAACATTAAAACAGTTTGTCGGGCTACGTAAGAACCAAGAGCATAGACTGCCTAAAATGCGTTTGTTACATGTAAATATTTCTGAAAAAAAAACGGGAGACAAAAACGTCTAGAACCAGGAAACGTAATAAACCTTAAAGCCACAATCTACAATTTAGTAAACCAGTGTCCATTGTTAGCACCTCCCGCTCAAGAAAAAAACCCCCAAAAACTAAAAAAGGAAAACCCTCTAATACTCTGCTTGATACTTTTAAAGGCGTATCCCAAACTTAATTTAGAGGCTTCAAGATAAAATTTTGCATTCAATCGTTACAGATATCTGTTTCTAAGAGTGTACTAGGCACGAACCAGGCAAGCACGTTGCAAGTCATCAGCAATGTGGAGGAACTTCATTTCCAATGTCCTTACTATCTGACTTTCTCTTCTTTACCTTCTTCTTAGAATCCAGCCTTCTCGTACCACAAAATTGCTCACACTAATTCATCCAAAAAATTTTCACGAAGCCCAACAATTAAAGCTCTCCACCCTTCTTTGTCTTGTCCAGCTCACACAAGCGTACAAAGCTTGGCGCTGTTAAATTTGTGACAATATTAAGAACATCAGCACTTTCCCGATGCACAGACATGTTTATAGCTGCAAAGTTACGAATAGTCACGAAGATTGTGATAAGGTCATTATACCTCTTTCGAAGAGCCAGTATTTCCCGACGAAATTCCTTGAGCTTGACCTTGCGGCGGTGCATCGACTCCAAGTTCCGCCATTAATGACATGTACTAAAAAACAGCAATAAACATAATATTCAACAAAAAGGGAAGTAAAATAATAACATTAAAGATGATTTTGTGCAAGAAAACTAAAGACAAAAAATAAAATCGGGCTTCTATAGTAGAATGGAATTTCTGTTTGACGAAAACGAAGTTAAGTGACAAGACATAATGGGAGAGGGGTCCCAAGGGTTGGTCTATGAACAAGCCACGCCCTTTTAACATTTGAACCACACCTTTCTACGAAAACGCCCCTATAAACAATTAAAAATTTAACGATGAGATGGAAATGCCCTCCTGAATCTCCCTAATTCAATCAAGCTTCTAAGAGAAAATAGTAAACTAATGGTTTTCATCATGACCAATTAAGGCTAACTACATGCCTTACTCCTTGACGGCCCCGCCCCCTGTCAACTTCCTTGTCTACCCCCTCTCGAAGGCAATGGAGAAGGCTGTCCAGATGTCTCTAGAACTATATTTTGTCTAACACAATTAACATTCCTTTTGTGTCCTTACAAATGAAACCAAAAAGATATTTGCATCATTTTAACGACTAATAACTAGTGTCTAAAATGTTCTGTTTTTCAAGAGAAACTTTTGCACATTAGAAAACTCGATATTGGCCTAAAAAGAACTTTCTAGTAATCAAAAAAGTATTTTTTACAAATCTGTACCAACAGCAAACAAAAAACGACAGGTCTATCATGAAAGGGAAATACGCAACGAAAACAAAACACTACCCTACCTCGTCGTCCATTTTCGCCCTTTCGGATATTGAGGGAGTTTTCACAACCGACTCAGTGCTACGGAAACAACCAATGGTAAAACTACTCGTAACTATGACTGAATTGGAAACAACTTACAAAAGGGTACGATCTTGACAAAAATTAAAAATTACGACACAAACAGCACTTTAAACTAACTTTGCTCGTTGCCAAGTTGCGAATTGTGAGTTCAATGCCAGGTTCGATATCAAATCAGGCTGCAATTAGAAAACCTGTATATACAACAGTACCACCAAATTTGAACTTCAAGGGAGAAAACGGAGTGTTAAGGTCAGCCTTTAAGTTTGGAGGCGAGGGGACAACGTTTGTCCATTACATATACACTTACATGAGGTACGTTTTTGGGCGTACAATGTATTCATAAGTTAAAATTTACACGATTTCCAAGTAGCTGTAGGAGTTGTGGTATTCAAAGAATGGACGTTGCGTTCCTACAACCAACCAGCAAGTAGCCTCTATCAAAGTGATACAGTAACTGGCTTGTTAATCAACAAATTAGCATAGAATAAAGTAAAACAACCGAACCAAGGGCACAAAAACGTAAAAACCCCACCCCAAAACACTTACTCCGTTACAACACAATCTGTGGCAATATGACCATAACCCCCACACTTCGTGCAAACCACAGCATGAGTAACATTTTTCTGCTCTGTGCATTCCCAGTGACGATGCTCATTGGATCCACAATTTCTGCACCTGAAATGAAGTTGGTCATCGAAACAAGTGAGTATTACTGAATCTGGCTACCTAACATCATACTGTGAATAAGCGAAAAACTTTAGACCGTAATATAAAACATAAAGGTAATCAGGAAACTCTTTACGTTAGGATGATGATGATGATGATGATAATAATAATAATAACAATAACAATAATAATAATACTGATAATAATAATAACGATGATGATGATAATAATAATGATGATAATAATGATGATGATGATGATGATAACGATGATAATAACAATGATGATGATGATGATAACGATGATAATAACAATGATGATGATGATAATGATAATAATGATGATGATAATAAAGATGATAATAAAGATGATGATCATGATGATGATGATAATGATGATGATAATAATAATGATGATAATGATGATGATAATACAGATGATGATAACAATGATGATGATGATGACAATAATGATGATGATAATAAAGATGATGATGAGGAGGAGGAGGATGAGGATGTGGATAATAATGATAGTGGTGGTGGTGATGATGATGATACCGATGGCGATGATTACATTATGCAACTCCAGAACTCTTGTTTATAAATGATAAAAAATGATAACACTCTTCTACACGAAACTTAAATCGGCTATTTCAGTCGGGTGCTAAAGTGACCAGGCTTAGATATTGTGTGCTATTTACTTGCCCCGCAACACTCTAGATACTACAAATAATAATAAACCGAACCACCTCAGTCACGTACCTGACCATGTCTTCCTCAATTAAGGTGCCATTGAGTGCCGCAAGTTCCCTCAGTTGCATTTTCCTCAGTTCATTAGACCCCTCAGGCGTTTCAATTCCTTCTTTGATGATTTTGGAGATCTTGAAGATTAAAAGTATAAATTTGTGTTACTATGTATAACGATTCCTTAACAACAGGGTGGGCAGAGTTACAAAAATTTTGGTTACACTTTCAATTAAAAATTACAATGTGTTATCAATCGGAGCATATAGAGTAGTACCTGGTTTCAAAAGCCATTAGAAGCTATCTTAATACACCTTTAAAGGAAATAAACCTAAGCCATTTCACGGATAATAAAATAGCTGATTTGTTGAGTAGCGGAACAAGGCTAGGTCACGCCTGTAAAGAGGGTAAAAACAAAATGTACTTACAACTTCGACTGCTTTTTTCACGTCTTCATGGGTAGGGCCGGTAACAAGCGCATGGAGAGGTTCATCTTCTCCGGGTAATGGCATGCCAGCTCGTCCCTGTTATGGGTACCAAAATTACAACCCATTAAAATCTGAAAGGCTCCTGACAGACTTACCAAACAAAACCTCTCTCTTACCCAACAATAAAAGACCAAGAAACACTGCTGTCAAAGATGGTATCTACTTTGCTGTTGCTATTGTGGAAGTCAGTGCAAATTTAGCAAGCGTACCAAGAAACAAAAAGAAACAAGACATTATTTAATACAGAAAAGCAACAGAGCATACCAACTCGATCTTATTATTACTTGCTTCTTATTTCCCTATATATACGCATATGTCATTCGCGAATTCGAACCATTTTAAAGGACCGAAAGACGCGACACAACAAACCATTACTAAACGTTGCCTTCCCAAGTTAAGTGACAATGATACTCAATATGCGACAACGCGGGCTATATACGTACATTACACAGTTTAGCGGTAATGTTTTAATGTACGTGTGTAGCCCCAAATACTACTGCTTTAATCCCTGATACGTTCGTTAACTAAACACTACACCTTCTTGTACAAAGGTGGTTGTCAAGAATGAGAAGGGAATTTTCACCAGATGCATGACTGGGCCTCTACTTTCAGATCAGAGATGGTATGGCTGCCAACCAAAATCCATTTAATAACTTAGTGTGATAACTATGAACTTAGCTACTATGATAGCTGTTTATCCTGAACAAAAATCAATAACCATCCACAATATAACACTGAAAGGAGAGCAAATGCTTGGCTGTAACCCAAGCCTAGTTAGCAAGACACAACTACGAATCTTGTCATTGTAAAATTACTCATCACACTGTAATGTACCAGAATCCAAGCTCATGGCAACTAACACCTAGAATTGATAACCCGCTTGCCAATTCTGCAACCAACCCCCCAAGTCCAACCACGAAAGACGATCTGATTGTTTGATTGCATGACCTCTAAATGCTACGATCGTCTGTCAAGATGCAAATCACCTATCACAATACTAACGATCATACAATACTTTTATAACAACACACATCGTATATCAGCATATCTACAACTACCTGGTAAAGAAAAGAAGGTGAGAATACAGCTCCCGGTTACTCCATGGCATTCAGGATGTATGAAAAAGAAAAAAGGTTAAAAAGTTAACTTTGTCATATTTAGTAAGTATGAAGGCAAAAACATGACATTTCGTTTCGTTTCCTAAAGCTTATTTAGTCCTTTGCCCTACTTCCACCACTTTGCTGCCTTGAAGCGCTTTATAGCGACGAAAACAAAAAATAGCTGTTGAATAAATTAATCTGCTTATCTTGTGCACATAAATACATGCACAAATGTATACTTTTCTTGTACAAATATTCATATACAGAAAGATCAATGGACAGATGAAGGGAAATACGTGGATAAATGGATGGATGGATGGACGGACGAACGGACGGATGGACAAATGGATGGATGCATGGACGGACGCATGGACGGATGCATGGACGGATGCATGGACGGACGCATGGACGGACGCATGGACGGACGCATGGACGGATGCATGGACGGACGCATGGACGGACGCATGGACGGACGCATAGACGGATGCATGGACGGATGCATGGACAAATGCATGGACGGATGCATGGACGGATGCATGGACGGATGCATGGACGGATGCATGGACGGATGCATGGACGGATGCA
>JANTCA010003345.1:5761-45096 GCA_024741275.1 Chironex yamaguchii | reverse complement strand
GGATGCATGGACGGATGCATGGACGGATGCATGGACGGATGCATGGACGGATGCATGGACGGATGCATGGACGGATGTATGGACGGATGGATAGATGGTGGATGGACGGGTGGATGGACGAATGCATGGACGGATGCATGGACGGATGCACAGATGGATAAATGGATGGATGGATCTACAGATGGATGGACGGATGCATGGACGGATGCATGGATAGATGGATGCATGGACGGATGCATGGATAGATGGATGCATGGATAGACGGACAGATGAAGGGATAGAGGGAGGGTGGGATGGACGGATAGACGGAGGGATTGATGGATACTCAAAGTGTACGATACCAAGCAGGTATGAAAGTGCATCAACTTCAAAACCTCACACATGCAAAGGGCACGTTTCTGGGTATTAAAATTGTCAAGCTTCTTACTAAATCTTGGAAATTTCATGTCTATAAAAACCTTCATCCACTTAAGACGTACCTTTCCTTCCTTCACCGAACCTTTTCCGCGAATGATGATCTTACAGTTAGTCTAGAAGAGAAAACAGCAGGGTCAAACATTGCATCCTGTAACGTCACACGATCACATAACTAGCTAACGGAAATAGGGGGTCTGGGCATGAAATTAAGGGCATGTTCGCAAACTGAAACACGCGGAGACCTGCAAATCCAATATCAAATAAAATAAAATTGTTGCTTGCAGCTAAGATAAATACATTAGCTGACACGATGTGCACATCGAATCAGGCAATGTAAGACGGCGAGGACGTTACGCCATCTCTCAACTAAAAGAACTTGTATAAGCAATCAGAAAACTGGATACATATACAAGTCTTTACGTAAAAATCTGTTGTAAAAAATTTCTATTACAAAGTTGGTAACTTATAACTTCCAAGAAATTTTTTTCTTGTATCCAAACGTGTTAAGTGTGAAGTGGTACATTTTACCTATCCACAACAAATACTAAAACTGTGGCGCACCATAGTTAGTGCACTCTCTCATACGCACAAAACACTCCTCTTTACGGTAGAAATGTAAGAAAAAATCTAAAAAGAAAAACAAATTCTTTTGCATGGTATTTTACACGAAAAAGGGAAACTGGAAAATGAGACAACAAATAACAAGTTTAAGGTTATATATCTCATCAGAAATCTGTCAAGAGAAAAAATTTTAAGTGAATAATCTTTTGGAAAAAGGTATAATAGGCCTTCCAGAAAACGCTCATACAAAACCCGAGATTAAGTTAAATTTTTGGCACATTAAAATACAATCTTTGTCGATGTAAAAGGAATCACAGTGAGATAACTGGGATAATTTTTAGACGTGAATAAATGGCATGATTGCCGACCGGCATAATACAGTTCATGCGGTTTGATGTTTCAGGCAATAATAAGTTGTAATAAGTGACATCAATGTTTTGGTTCAATCGAGTATGGCACGTTGCTACCCACGTACTGATAGGACAAAGACTAAATACCTAAGCTGCAACCTTAATTGCAAGCAAATGCAAGATAAAGAATAGAAATAAGTGTATTAGACATAGAGGGGTGATCAAATTTAGCTGAAAACTGTTTTAGAAAGTTGCAGGAATTTATTACAAAACCCTAACAAATCAAGCAATTCAAAAACCAATGATAATTAATTTTTGACCAGCCAACAACTGCTTTAAAGAAAAGAAACAACAATCAATCAGAAATTAACTGATAAAATCCAAGTCCTATTTATCAACCAACCAAAACAACCAATTATATGCTAGTCAAAAACGATCAGAAATTACTTAGAAACTAAACTCAAAGCAATCGTTAATCGATTTATTAAATGGTCAATTACCATTCAATAAATTAACGACTTCCCAACTGATAAACCATAAACTCTGGTATCCCTCCATTAACCACTACCAGAATCCGTTGGATACACAGTGACCAACAATTCAATGACCGCCCCCTACCTATTCAAAAACAATGTAGTACTGAAGTCCATACAACCAGATAGCTTTTTATCATTTTCCTTGCCTCTCTAGCAAAGTGCAAGAGACATAACAGAAAAATATTGTTTCTGTATACATCTAATGATACCATGAGAGTACTACAATATGGCATTGACATTCAGTTCAAACAGGTAAGACCTTAGAGGTCTTATAATGACCATTAATATATTGTGGTATTGTCAAAGACCTGGTCACCATAGCATAAATTGGGCAGTTATTTTTGGACAGTAAATAATATATAATACGTTTCATGGAACTTATCCCATCCCATTTGCTATACTTGTCAAATTTATATCCATCAAAATATTTATATGACTGTGAGCTTATCTCATTGAAAAGTGCAAAATGTCTACCTACAGGCAGCCCCTATATAAAGCTTGAAACTAGCAAAAAGGCACTAAAGCAGTATAGTTGTTATTTGCAAGGTATTTGACTTCCACTATGTCGATACCAAGTAAGTGGAATAGCAGTTTCAAAATACAAATAACATTATTAGGGATGCATTTATCTTGAGAAGCATGCTACATTTCACAATATTTGAATACTGCAATGAATGCCAAAATATACAAAAAATAATTGCATGTTCTATCATCTGTGAATAAAATAATCCATTACTCTATGCTTACAACACAAATTAGTGTCACTGTTGAAAGGCTTTTGACCACTTTGATTCAAAGTGCTGTTGAAATGTGACCTTCCCACAATGGACTCTATTTAAAGAATTGAATTGTTGACTCGTCATTGCCTAACACACCCTAGCTAATCTTTTTGTATTAAGGACTTCATGTAGAACCCACCACTAGGGGCCTTTTGTCACAACTGTTCACAGATGCAATTTGATACACGTCCCAATTACTACATCTTCATTTTTTGATCAAAACTGCCTTGTTCACTGTCTATGTAGTAATGTTTGAGAATAAAGGCAGATCACTGCTCCAAGCATTCAATAAATTGACCTTCCACATTGTTCTGCAACAATGAAAAGTGCCAATCATTTGAAATTACGTGAGCTGACAATAATAAATAAACTTGATATCATCTAAAGTTGAAACTAGTACAAACACTGTCCAAACCAGTCCTCAGAATCTGTGATGGCATTCGGCAATGCCGTCGTAAAGGCTGTTGCCTAAAGCAAGTGCTGCAGCAATAAATGATGAACGATTTTCAGGCATATATGAAAGTCAAACACTCACAAAAACCCAAAAAATGACAGTTTTAGTTTTTGGGGACGAATGTTATAAACCATTTGGACACAAATAAACACTTTTAACAATTAAACAAATTTCTCTGGCTTTCCCCTTGCCCTACAATGAGTTAATATTTAAGTGCCCACACAAAAAATGAAAACGCTTTAAATGCTATTCACGTCTGTTTCTCTGACAAATACATCTCTTGCACAATCTTCTAAAGAAGCCGCTTTCAACAAAGAGGGGATCTCGACCATTTGCCGACCAAACAAAACGCCCACCCACCCGATATAATTTAGCAGGGTGTCAATAAAAGTGCCATTGATGAAGCAAAAATTTCAAATTTCCGAGCAATGTAAGTAATTGTCAAAAACCAACGATACTGTAGGAAAACCAAAACTGCCGACGAGGTTCTCGCTCACGGCGGCAATTTTGTGCTGCCGAAAATTCTGATGGATTAGGAGGGACGGTCCAAACCATAAATGTCAGGCCAACCAATGATAAAGTTGGTCAGAATACAAGATGTACTCTGTAAAAGAAAATGTAACCTTGCAAAATACTAAAAGGGTGTAATAAAAAATTCTCCAGGCATGAAAAGGTGAATAAAAAAGGTCTCTGAAGAAAAACACATAAAATAAGGTAACAGCAACAACTGCTTTTGTATTGAGCATAAACAAGGAGCACTGTGAAACACAAATGTTCCAAATATGATTCAGTTCTTGAACTAATCAGCAAGTGTTACAGCTGTTGCCAAAATTTTAACTCCTTGCATTTGAAGGATGTAATGCCCCCAAGCAAAATAATAATAAAATTAAGCATTTAAAAGAAGCAAAATATGTACATATTAAAAACACCTTGCGTATCAACAAAGTAATATACATACATCTGTAAGTTAAATGTGTATTAGTCTGTTCAGCAAGGCCTAGAGCATATCCGGTCAAATATTAGTGTCCTTCAAAAATGTTGAAGTAGACACTGTTTGTAAAATCATTGTTTTGTAGAGGATGGGCTTTACATACATGCAATAGTACTGCAGCCAACAAGATAAAACTTCTTCTGTACATTGATGATAAAGTGGATCTCAACAATGCACTTTTATTCCATTCAAGTGTAGGTAAGGGTACATACAAAACCGAGTGCTGTCATTTACATTGACTAAATATCATTTGTTGTGTCCATATAAAAAATGATAGGTATATGTAATGTAAAAAATATTACAACTAGTCAACGTTTTCATAGCAAGGGAAAAATTGCAATTTTGTTGGCAATCCATTGCAGTTATTTCCCCCAAATGAATAACTTGCATTTAAAATGGGCAATCGAAATTAACATCCATATAAACAATGCAATTAAATTACAAACAAACAAAAAACAAATCAAGTGAAACACCCAGCACCACAAACACAAAATATCTGACAAAAAGGTGAATGTGTAACTCCTATTTTGCCACCACACTACAATTGTCAAACAGACAATGTCCAGGGCATAAGTGAATAAAGTTAGGATAAAGACTGACTCCATCACAGATACTAAAGGAAGCACGATGGCCACTGCTGACTCAAGGCATTTTCTTTGCAGCTTGCTGCCTAGTATACAATAATAATGCATTCACAGTTGCATAACTACTGATTGCTTATGAATGTCCACAATTGTCCCACCATCCTATAACCACATTGTCAATTGGTAGGAAAATAAGAGATATGATCTTCATGATTTCCGAAATTTGCATTAACCGTTTCTTCCTTGTAGCTACTATTACCCTCCAATAAATGCCACTGAAGAACAAAATTTGTGATAAATTTTAAGTTGTGAAATTTTCAAGGCCTACACAATGAATAAAAGCTCACAAATGAACTGAATAACATGTTGTCATGCAATTGCTTGCTTGGAAATAAGAAAAACATCTTGACATCCAGCATAGCTGGTTCACTTTTGGAAAAAGTCGTTGAATCCGTAATGTTCTTAACCCATCTCCTGCCTTAAATGGAGAGGTCTTCTACTACAAACAGTGAATCAGAATGCCTTCAATTAAATCAGAAGCAAGACTCAATACCCACAACATAACAAGGGTAGAACAAACCATATTAGCATACTGTGGTAACCCTTGCCAAAGCAAAGTTACCTAAGTTTCTAACATGGTAACAATGAACACATCCTTACTAAACTTTGTTACATAACCCCCTCCTACAAGCTGTTCCGGATTGAAATGAATTCTTATTTTACCTCCTTTTCCATTTTCTTCAACGTGTTACCCCTGGTGAAACAGAAGAATCATGTCAAGTTATGATACATGCAAAATAAAATGAAGAGTCCTTGAACTACTGACATGCTCAAATTGCTGTGACAAATTTTGAAAGACCCTGACCCACATCGAATGAACCTGCAAAAAAGTTCACGGGACACCACTGAAACAAATGAAACAATTCTCATGCTATAAAGAGACGGACATCTTTGCAAGGCTAACATAAGACTGATAAACAAACAAGTGGTGAAAGGCTACAGATCAGAAAGTTTTCATGTGATATTTCAAGTTGTATGGACAAATTGTAATCTTCATCATCAGAGACTTGATTGGGATCATTTGTGATACAAAAAAGAATTTCTTGTAAATAGCAAGAATGAATCTCTAGGGAAATTATTGGTTCCAGTCATTCCTGTCTGCTCGTTAACACCTGAAAAATAATATTTAAGGTGGGGGGGAGCAAGGTTGCTTCTGCAGGCAACTGAACAGCCTTTTAAGAAACAATGCATCACACGTTACAGTGTATATATCCAATGTTGTGGAACAGCAAAATGCAAACATTCAGCAAGATATCTAAGTTCTTTTGACAGACAAATTGTGAAACAAAAACATTTCTTGAAATGGCTAAAGTGATTGTAATATTGGACAGTAATCAAAATTCAAAAATCAAAGTTGTCAGAGCAGTGCATAAGTATTGTTTTCCACTCAAACTTGCTGTTGCTATATTTTCACTTAATTGTGATGGCATACATTGATCTCTAACAGTGAATTCCTGCAATAAATGGGCCTCTACCCCATAGTAGTAGGCCCTCACTAATGGCATTATATTTACGATAAAGTTTGCATTAAAAACTGCTTAATCATGAAATACTTCTGGAGAAGAATTTTATTACTTTCAAGTAGTAGTCTAAAGACTCCCACTTGTTGACTCGAAAATTATGCTAGAATTTGTAAATCATTGAGTTTGTAAGGCTTCTCCACCTGCTCTACAAAGAAGGTATCCTGACAATAATCAATCAATTGCGGGGTAAAGCTTTTTTCTGCACAAGAAATAATACAAACATCTTTAGAAGTAGGGCACAGTCTAGTACCTGCTGGTAATCAGTCAAACAGTGACAGTATGAAATAATAAGCAAGGTAGTTATACAAGTATTCTATAAGTAAAACTGCAAGACAAATTATTGTCAGTAATAAACCTATAACAGGGGGAAAAGGGGAAATGCAAGTGGTGATGTAACAAAGTTAATAACCACCAGTTAATCAGTTCCTTGGCACATTTATGGATCAGAATAACATGCTGAAAAAACAAATGACATGCTACTCATGGTAATGTTAAAATCAAAACAGTGGTTAACACCATATTTCACACCCAAGTTTATATGTAAAAGAGACTGTAACATTATGCATGTTATGGAAAGAAAATGTAGAGCAGTAACAAAATATGTTTGCAATGATTCTATTGCTCATGGAAGGCAAACAACACAGTCTGTATCCAAAAATAATGAGTAAACACTAGACAATAATGTTGATAATATTCATAACCTGTAAACAGAAAAAGTAGTACAAACTTCACAGTTAATACAAAGAACGGTCGGAGCAAAAGATGCATTTTACTGAACAAAGTCATATGCAATAATTGGCCACAGGCAAGGCAAGAAGCAGACATGCACATTATATATATATATACATATATATACATACATGCATACATATGCATATATATATTCCTTTGTTGTAAAGCTCTTTTCATTGCTCAAAAAATGTGCAGAAAGTCCTAGAAGGATGGCAATATGCAATGATATTAAAGGATATTGTAAAGGATCAACTGATTAATTGACTACATTCTAAAAGACTGGAACAAATAGCTATAATTTCTGAACCATGAAAATTCTGTTGAATATACACATTTCTTTATTTTGTAATTCAAACAGTCACATTGCAACAGTCTCCAACTCAGTTTCTGGCAGTAATGCCATCAGGTGCACTTGCTATCCCTAATCTACTATCATTGTCCTTGCTAAAAAAATGTGCCCTGCATGGTCTATCCTGATGCAAACTCACATTATGACCACAATTACCAGGAGAACATAAACCTTAAACCAAATCAGTTGAAAAAGCATGATGTCAAGTTTGCCTACCTGTAATATAAATAAAATGTAATGCACAACTGACAATGTTTATTGTTGCTAGCAGTTTTAACATTAATTGCTGTCTAAAACAAGAGAATGGTGTTCATGGAGATTGCACAAATGCATAAACCATGCCACCAAAAGCGCCAGTTTCCTAAACTGCATTGGACAATGTAAGGCATCAGATCTGAATAAACAGCTTTAAAGTAACATTAAAAACACTACCTTGGACCAATCAGCAATCCAATGAAATTAATAGCCGGGTTTGCATCTTGAGGAATCATGACTTTTTCCTGAATTCTTGTTGATGGGGGCCTTTCAAAAAACAATTCAATCAAAGATTATATATTATAGATTAAAAATGCTTCATCGGTTAATCGATACATTGGACATCTTCTTTGTCATGGTATTTAAAATTGGGTAAACAGATACCACATTTCATCTGAGACAGACAATCATTACAACTAACTGCAGATTTTGTCCAACTGAGACCTCCCTGATGCCAACATTCCACCTTCCCTTGAACCAAACTCCATTTTTAATTTTGTGCCTAGAGTCCTTCATGTCTGTTATGACCTGGTGTGGTATGATTTAGTACAGTGGAAACTGGCCAGTTGTCAAGTCTAGAATGATGTGAAGGCTATTGACATGTTGGCCTACTCAACCAACCCAGATAGTCAATGTCCTTCATGATGAAACTGTCAAAGGTATATCATTTCATGTGAATGTAACATTGAGCGGCAGGCCCAATTTACATAACTTACAGTTTTCAGGTGTATGATGATGTGCCATAGGAAACACGTTTTAAGACTTTGACACTTTCATACAACAAGACTAACTGGCAAACACAGTACCTTGTTCAGGACAGTTACCCAATTCTAAACTATGGATCTGTTTGCAGAAATACCAACGCTGTATAATCTCATGGATCACGTGGACTTTTCTAATTACAACCAAGCTCTTGTTCAACAGACCAAATCAGTACATCAGCAAACAGTAAGCTCAGAATCTGTTAAAAGACTAAACATTTATTGTTCACTTGAATAATAGTCCAGAATTATAAAAGTGAGGAAATGAATCAATGAGTGGGTAAGAGCATGAGTGCAGTAGTGAGGAAGTGACAAATTATCTTGTCTCATTACATGCTGGAAACCTATGATGACAACTGAAGAGTATATTTACATGAGCTACCTATTTTAAGTTGGCATGAGAAGAATTTGGGCAAACATCAGTAACCACCTACTTGTAATCAGCGGGAGGTTTGAAATTTGGATTGGCTTTAATCGCATCCTGTATGAGATTGTGTCGTTCTTCTTCAAGGTTCTTCCTGACACGGAACTCTCGTGTGTTTAACCTTTTACCTTCGGAATTGTAAATTGGTTCTGGGGATGGTGATCTACAGCAACAATTATTGAAAACACAATTCATTAAAGTTGTTCCAATTTATGGCCTAATATGATTATTCTACACATACGTTCTTTGAGAGTGCAATTCAAATGCGATATATATTCACATTAATGGCAGAACAAGAGACGGTATCAAAGTAATCACTTTTTGTATTCTAAGGGTAAAGAATTTTCATTAAAAAACGCACTTCTTTTCTTGCAGTACAAATGTCATAATCAAATCCATAACCAGAATACATATTAACTTTATAAATAATGCCAATGATAACCTACATAATGCAATGACCTAATTTCAGTGAGCTTTTGAAACATTGTCACCATTTCAAATTTGTCACAAATGTTTAATCATTAAGAGAGGACCTGACCTCAACCCTGGGGGTGGAAAATGTATATGACCCCAACGTAAACCTGATTGGGGATTGGTCATGTATCTAATTTAAACTACAGTCATTGTCCTGTTGGAAAATGAATGAAATTGAATTACCATATCTGGTGGCCTTGGCTAAAAAGTATTTGTCACCTCCATCTGGTACAGCCACCAGCGAGTGTAAAATAAAAGTAGCATCACAAATAAATAGTGGAAATAATACTCATCCATTACTTGAAAATAAGGAAAAATTATCGTTCTTAAAATGTGATTTGCAGGTGCTTGGCCATCACAGTCTATGAATACCCACTATGGGGACTGGGACAAATATTTGCTTTGTTCCAATGATAATGGGCCATAGTCAGATGATGACAATGTTGTGATTCAAGACTAGTTAGTAACTCAAGTACTGACTGATAACAATGTTTGCTTCTTCAGTTTTTGATAGTTAATGTGTTAATTATCAAACTTTGCCTGATTCCAGTTTTTCATATATGACTCCAGAATAACTCAAAAATGACAAATTCAAAGGGCTGATCTTAAATGCGACTTCACTTGACAATGCGACTCCCAAATATATTAAAATTAGACAATAAAGATTGTTTCAAATTGTTACATAAGTAAAATGTGACATTCATGCCAAAAACATGTGAAATTTAAAAGCTTCCTTAATTAGGCAAGTGATAATAAAATCTGTACACCTTACATCAATGGGACATGACAAGAAGAATTGAATAAAAGGACTGGAGTATTGATATAAGATACACTCAAGTACAAAGACCTACTTCGCATTCATCCCTACAAGCAATTGGACAGCACAAGGTTGATTTTTTTTTCATTCGTAACCATAATTAAATCAAATACATCTCAAGGTTGATAATTTTTATAACATTCATAATCATAATCAAATCAAATACATCACAAGGTTGATTATTTTTATGACATTCAAAATCAAAACTAAATCAAATACAATCAAAAAGATGATTTTCATTTTAAATCATATATGTCTCTACACAGGTTGTTCCTAACCATGTCTTTCTACAAAACCTAAACTGTTACGCTTCTTTGCTGAAAGTAGCCAGATTCAATGGCTATGCTTTAGAACTGACTACATTTGAAGTTTCATGAAACCTGCAATTTTAACATAGAAATAAACTTGAACAATTTTTGCAAAAATCGATCCACTTTAGCAGCTGTTGGAAAGCTTCTTACCTGTCTTCTGGATTGTCAGGTATGCCAAGGTCTCCAGTGCGAAGGCGCATGCTTATCTCCTCAATCTTGAAATGCACTGTGACACAACAGTTTATGAAAAAAAAAATTGAATTGACACACGAACCCTCGACTACAACATAACAAAGCCAATGTGCAAAGCTTGCACCCTTCAGTAACAACCTTATTGTCTACAAGCCTGTCGATGAGTGTAACAAAACCTGATACCAAATTCTAAAACCTGAAAATTCTCTAATTACCCCTGCCGTGAGTTTGTCAACCATTTGCCATTTAAAATATGAAGGAACTAGCCAAGTTGAAAACTAGCTATCCGTGTGCATCTATACCTCTGCTTTTGTCTATTTACAATTCTTTAAAACCTCAAGGTCATATCTACATATATGTATACAAGCTACTTTTGTTAAGTATTCTCACTGACCACAAACCTATTTAAAAATTCAACTTCTACTTTAAACAACCAGATGTTGCCAACTTGCCAACTATTAGCACATTATGAACATGCAAGAAATATTGACAGAAACTACACTTTTCCATAAGAAATTAAAGAATTTTATAGCCAGCATAAGCTCGAGTGCAAGATCTCAATACTCTGGATGATTGCAGGCTTAGATTAATCATTGTACTTAGCTGTTGTGTGTCTCTCATAGTTAAGTGTACAATGGTGAATAACATGCTTATTTTCATTATGTATATGTACATATATGTGTATTTATATGTTGCCAACTATTAGCACATTATGCACATGTAAGGAATATTGACAGAAACTGTACACTTTCCATAAGAAATTAAAGAATTTTATAGCCAGCATTATCTTGAGTGCAAGATCTCAAGATTCAGGATGACTGCAGGCTTAGATTAATCATAGTACTTAGCTGTTGTGTGTTTCTCGTAGTTAAGTCTACAATGGTGAATAACATGCTTATCTGTTAGGTCCAAAAAACTTACTTAAATATTGTTTTGTCTGTTCCTCGGTCATATTCTTTGGCATTGTTGCTGGCATTCCTGGAATACTAGTCTTCTTCTCCTCATCTCCCCATCTACTCCTTTTTCTTTTCTTCCTCGCAGGACCTGATTGAATAAAATTGATTAGACAACACACGATTTCAGCAGAGTCACATCTAGTTATGGTCACTATAACCTACTAGAATTTAAAAACACACATTAATATCATTCCGCAAAGGTGTACACATATTAAATACCAACAAAACTGCTATACTAGTCTCACTGACTTCTGTAACAACCACAAGTGAGCATGATAAAGCTAGCGAGCTTCAAATTATGACCTGTTATGCCACTGTCCTATTTGTTCAAACAATTGGAACATTGTGACCAGAGTCTCTGATACTAGAACATTTTACACCTAAATGACCCTTAAATATGGTGACAGCACATTTCTGATAGTTCAGAAGACAGACATGCTTTATGTATATTGTATCATAGAGATGCCAAGAACTTCGCCGAATCTTTGTGTCGTAGCAAGTTGCAGCAAGTCCAAGTCAAATATTTTGTGTGAGGGTGGGGGTTAACATAAATAGCAAAAGAACAGCTACTATCTAATACCATGTAATTTGCTTAATGTATACTTGTTAAAAAAAATTTAGGCACAATTGTCACTAAATAATTGGTTTTGAACATCTCCATAATTTTATACGTACTGTCGTCTCTCCGTTGCACTCCATCTGTCTCCTGGCTGAACTGACCCTGAGGGGGTGGTGGTGGTTTGACTGGCGTCTCTGGTCCTGATGGCAATAGTGGAAGTGGTGGTGGAAAATTTCCTCCAGAAGTTCCTCCTATCATCTCAGGTGGTCTAGCTTTCTGAGTGGCTGCCATTGGTACTGGTGGTAGAGGGGGCATTCCCTGTGATGGTGGGGGTACGTTTGCAGACATCAAAGGCTGCGGACTCAGTCTCATGGGAACTGTTTGTCCTCGCTGACCCTGGCTTTGCTGAGCGCTGTCATATGGGGGGTAACCCAGTGGTGGCTGTTCAAACTGTTGTCCTGGAAGCATACTTGGTACTGTGCTACCAGGCACTCCAGGTGAACGATGATCAAAACCTGGTCCAGATGTTAACGAATGATCATATAAATTGGTTCCTCGGTTAAGAAACTGCTGGTTACCTCGTTGATCATATTGCTGATTACTTCTAGGGTCAAAGCGGGCACCTGCCCGCTCGTCAAACGGTTGCCCACTCGCTCCACCTCGCTGGTCGTACTGCTGGGAACCCCTTTGATCAAACTGTTGGCCCCCTCTCGGATCAAATTGCTGGCTACCTCGTTGTTCAAAGGCCTGGGTGCTTCTGTGATCAAACTGTTGACCTCCTCTCGGAAAGTGCTGATTGCCCCCCCTCTGGTCGTATTGTTGAGGTGGACCTTGGGTGAACGGTGGGCCCGAGGGTCTCTGATCAAAACCTTGCGAGGGCCTTTGTTCGAACTGCTGTGGTGTTCCCTGATCAAAAGGCTGGCCAAATTGATCATAAGAGTCAAACTCTCTGCCCGTTTGCTGCTTCTGTTCCCTTTGACGGAGATGCTGAGTTAAAAGACTTGGTTCAGCATCCTTTTCGGGTCTTTTCCTGCCAAGCAAAATAGGATTGATGCGGCCGAGTGGCGTTCTGTTTGCTCCAGTTCCAGAATAACTCATGTTTTAAAATTATTAACTGATAAAAACAGTAAAGAAAGATGTATCCGAGAAGTTTGTTTATGGTGCTGAAGTAGTCCGATCTTCTACTTCGATGTTGGCTTCAATTGCGTCCACATGATTTACGCCGCCATTGATTTCTTCAGGAGGAAAGTAGAGGAAGTAAAGCCCCAAATGCATTGTGGTAGCACACTTCCGTTGCCTCGTGACGTTTCCATAATGGCAGATCGTACATAAACCATTGATATTTTTTTTGATAAGTGTGCAGGCGATAAGCATGCTATCCAAGGTGATGACAAGAAGTAGCTCCCACGGAGGTGTTGCGTGGATAACTTCGGTTTGTCCACAAATCTTCCATTTTCCATCACTGTTTTCTTCCTCTAATTGCAACGGCAAGATCTCCTATTTTATTGAAAATAAATAAACAACAGATTCCATTTCTAGTATGGTCGAAGGAAGCCGGATAATCTAAATTTCCCACTTATTCCAGCAACTTATATGATTTTATTCAACCCTGCTTAAAAAACTCTTAAAATTTAGCCCGACTTATTCTAGCTTCGGATATCGGAATTCCACGGTTTTTGAATCACTGAGCGTTTGGTCATTGAAAAGCTAATTACCAAAATATATTAACGAAGATGTTGACTATAAAGCTGCAGAATTTCGAAAACCTTTCTCTGAGCTCAATAGAATCCATGGTTAGGTTTTTTAGTCAGAAAGGGAAAAAAACTTGATGATTATTCAAACACAGTCTGAAACTATTATAACCTGCTGTAGTGTGGAAGTACCTACCTGGTACCTGCTGTCCTTGCCATTATTGAAGAAAATAGAACGTGCATGAAAATGGAATATATTCTCAAAGACAAGGTCGAGACATTACGGTTCTTTCGACGACCTTAAGGTGTTATCCTCTTCTGCTTTTGTTAACAACTTACTCAATTATGAAATTTTGTTAATAGATAAGAACAAACCTGTACTTAACAACAACCAAAGCATTACATCTTTATTTCTCTTTAAGCTTCATTTGTTATCATTAAGTCACCCTTGGGATATTCAACATTTACCATCTTGTCTATTACTAGTTAAAGTTTTTAATCCTTTTGACTTGTTTCTATATTTTTGTGATGCATTGTACTAAAATACTACATATACTTCTGTAACGATGTCTTCTCTAATAATTTCTCTGAAGATGTCGACAGTTTTCTAATGAAACGTCAGAATAATGGTTTATTGTTTAAAGTCGCTGAAGAAGAATCTGACATTAAGATGCGCTGGAAAGAATACAATGTGGAGCTTTATAAGAAGAACGAAACAATCCAAAATGTCTTCATAGAAGATGAATTCGTAAGAGAGCCAGATATACTGGAGTCAGAAGTCCGCTATCCATTACAGAAACTAGCAACAAGGAAGTCACCAGGGTATGATGAAATACCAATTGAGCTAATTGAAGAAGCGGGGGATGAGGGAGTTAAGGCAGTAACAAAAATGTGTCAAAAGATCTGGACGACGTTTGACTGGCCCAGAGACTGGAAGAGGTCTATTTATGTTCCAATCCCAAAGAAAGGCGATACGAGAAAATGTGAAAACAACAGGACAATTGCTCTCATCTCTCAAACGAGTCAAGTTCTGCCAAAAATTCTGCAATCTCGGCTCGAGTCGTATATGGGACAAGAGTTATGAGAAGTCCAGGCGGGTTTTCCCAAAGGCAGAGGGACCAGAGATCAGATCTGCAATCTTAGATGGATTAGAGAGACAAAAAGGGAATAACGGAAAGACGTGTACATGTGCTTTATTGATTACAGTAAAGCATTTGATTATGTTGACCATGAGAGATTGTGGAACTCACTGATCACTCTAGGCATCCGAAGACACTTTTTTGTGTTGATGCGAAAGTTGTACCAAAACCAAGAGGCCACTGTTCGGACAGTGTACGGTTTGACAGACTGGTTTCCGATCGGGAAAGGAGTTCGACAAGGGTGCATCTTGTCACCATATTTGTTTAATTTCTACACTGAAATCATAATGAGGAACCTAGAAAGCGATAAAGATCTGGGTGTACATGTTGGCGACTTGACCATAAACAACCTGCGGTATGCTGACGACACCACTCTTCTAGCAGAAACACCAGAGGATTTGACTAAACTGCTACAAATGGTCAAGAGTGAAAGTGCAATGGTAGGTTTGCCACTCAACATCAAGAAAACATAGGTTAAGACGACAACTGGCTTGGAGACATTTAAGATAGATGGCAAAGAAATTGAAGTGATATTGAGCTTTACCTTCCTTGCAGCAATTACCTTCCGACAGTTAAAGAAAAATCAAGACTAGCACTTGATTTAGCGGCTCTTACACGTCTGCTGCCAGTGATGAAAAATCAGGACATCTCAGTCGGCACTAAAGTCAGGATGGTACAGAGTATGGACTTTTCAACAGCAACCTATGGATGTGAGGCGTGGACAATAAGGAAACATGATGAAAGAAGGATTGAGAGTTTTGAACTGTGGTGTTGGAGGCGTCTGCTGCGTATTCCCTGGACTACCAAGGTTTCCAATGAGAAATTTCTGGAAAGAATTCAAACAGAACAATTCCCGCTAAACCAAATTCATCGTCGTAAGCTGAATTATTTTGGACATATGATGAGGAAGCCAGACAGCATTGAAAAGAACCTAATGTTTGCCAGGACAGAAGTGAGTAGAAGAAGGGGACGACCAAGAACTAGATGGCTGCAGAATGTTACAGTACTGACAAGGCTTTCTCTGTCAACATTGAAAGAAAGAGTGCTAGACAGAAGAGGATGGCGAACAATTACCCATGAGGTCACCACGGGACATACGCGACCCGACGGATGACGAAGAAGAAGTTTAAAGTCGCGTCTCTTTCTTTGAAGATTATCAGCTTGGTTCTAATATTTATTAGTGGATGATATTCCATTTCCCTGTGACAAACCACGAAGGATTGAGCAATGAAAAAAAGACAGTTAGTTACCTGAATCGTGCATTGGCTGTCAATGGTAAATATTCTTTTGGGGAGATTAGCTATTTAAGGGTAACTTTTCCGAATTTTAACCGCAGTAGTGGATTAGTGCTAGAGTCCTCGCTTTGCATGTGGGGGAAGGTTGTGGGTTCGAATCCACGACTGAGTTATACCAAAGATTGAAAAATTGTACACAATACTCTCCAGCTTAGCACTTAGCACTGAGGGTATAGATTATAGAAGTTAAACACATAGAGCTACTAGTAAATGCTCAGCTACACAGCTGAGCATTTACTGCGCATGCTTTGCTGTGTAGCCGAAAGACTGAGGAAACGGAGATGGGCGCCGCCCTTTAACCAAGCAAATGGTGTGAAAAGGAATTTATCTTAATTCTAACTTTTTCAAATTTAAGGTGCTTTTGAAAAAACTCTTGTCCCATGTATTCCTAAAAACTCATAAGCTGCTTGAATCTTCTTGCTGTAGCTTCTTAAGCAGTGAATGATGGGTTCTGCATTTGTCCCTCCACACAATCCAATCCCTGAGTCAAAGTCACAGAATAAGAATGATTTTCTTATTCTTATTCTCTGACAAGGTCTTCTTCCTCTTTTTTCTAGGAAATTACTACTTAATTTTAATATTCCCGCTACTTAAAAGCGAATTGTAGTCTTTTTCTTTATTGCAGTCTTTTTCTTTTTCTTTATTGAACGTGCTCTTTTTCGTGCCATGGTTACTGCGAGTGAATGTCTCCTGAGGTGAAAAAAATGACTCGCGAGTCAAAAACGCATTGTCTAAAGGTTTTGTCTGAAGAGTCAAAAACTCATGTTATTTTGGCTAACGGGTCAAATGCATGAAAAATGCCCGCATCGTGTAACCCGGCCTTTCAAGATCAAGAACATCACTCTCCAGGTATCAAGAAAATTTGGCGTCATAAAAAGAGAAAACCAAGAAGTAAAGAGGACTAATACTGAAATAGATTTTTTTTCTTAAAAAACAATTGGGAGGGGAGGTAAGCCTCACCCGTGACAAAGGTACCTACGTCGACAGCAAGCCTTTGATGTGGAAAATATTTTGATCATGACCAAATTCTTTACTATCTTGGCTCCCTGTAACATTTCTGACCGCCATTATGTCTTGGAACATTACACGAGAGTATCCAATGCTTTAATCACCGAAACAGTTAAGGTTCAGAGGATCTGTAGCCATCCTGCTTTTGTCTAAATTCCCTCATAAGGCATACCAGGTGAAACAACATCATAAATTTGTGACACACAGTATGGCATACTCTTACAGGTGTATTTGGGAGAACGACTTTCAGTGGAAAGCAAGGAGGCAGTTTCTTGATTTGCACGAGGGGAAATTCAGTGACTCTAGATTAGCGTCGTTGTCTATGGCTTGGGCAAACTGGAAGTTTATGGGCTGCGAGTATCCGTCAGAAGTTCAAGATTTGTTACGCCAGCTCGACGAAGATATGCCAGAGGATTTCGATATGCATACCAAAGATAAGATTTCTGGATTTCGTAAAACCCGTAAGTCAAAGAAACAGCCAGGGTTAACCTGGCATGAACAGCGCACTGTGAATAAGTCAACTGTAAGGCGTGTAGGTTTTCAATTGTACGTACCATCAAGCGATTCTTTAGAATGGAATGCTGTCAGTGTTTTGAATACCAGTGCTCAAAAGTCCAGGTCGTCGATAGAGTTTAAGGATAGTTGTTGCCCGGATACCTCCGGTAATGGAGTTCTGTTTGCCTCTACAGTCGTTATTGACTCTAAGTCTATTGTAACTGGCTATGGGAACAGTAAGAAAGTAGCAAAACACGACGCCGCAGGAAAGGCTATTGAAATCCTTAAGGTAAGGTACCTTGCCTTGACAGCGAGGTAAGGTGGCAAAGCAAGACGGCTTTAACTTCTGTAGCCTCGAATGCCTGGCATAGTATGGGATTTCTATAGGAGACGACACTCCTGTATTCAGTCATGCGCATTAGTACTTTTAAACACCTGTGTATTTTGGCCTCCTATTGCTGTTGTAAAGAGTTCCTATCAGATAATATCAACATCTATCACCCAGTTTTGGCCATTGGCCAGGCACTTTCTGTTATCATTTCACTAAAAATAATAACATTACAGAAAAATCTCGTTAAGAATAAATTGATGAAACTGGCTTGTTTGAATTAAAATGTTAATTTGTTTTCTCCATAGCTATCTATATTTTTTCTTCTTCTCTCCATTTAGCTAAGTAATCCAGTTATAGTGAAGTCAGTTGATCATGACAACCTTGAGGTGATTTCAAAGGGAGATCTCATAAAAAATGCATACGAAAATGCACCAAAAATTGCAGAAGATAACATAGGAAATCAACTTCTGAAGAAAATGGGTTGGAGTGGCCTTGGTGGAATCGGCAAAGCAGGGAATACTGGAAGAGTTGACCCAATATTTGTCAATATTGCAGATGGAAGGAAAGGATTAGGAGCAGCTAGTACATCACGTGAGAAATCATTACATAGAGAAACAGCAGAAGGGGTATTGCTTAAGTTCCTCAAAGATGACACACAGACAGATCTACGTTTTACTCAAGAGTTATCAAAAATAGAACGAGCAACTTTGCATAAACTTTCACAAAAATATGGATTGGGGCATAAATCTTATGGCACAGATGAACAACGTTATCTTGTGATTAGTAAAAAATCTTGATACAATAAAAATGTAGATGTCAATGCACCTTTGGTTTAATAATAATTGTCGAGTTGTGTTATTACATTATTCTTTGCCTATTGTGTAAATGGAAAAGTATTTGATAACTTTTACCCCTTGAATCATGATATTTTACACCTTTGCCCCTGGTACAAGATCAGTTGTGTTAAGTTATCATAATGATGTACATAAAAAGCACTGGGTAGTCTGTAAAATGAGGAAGTAAATTTTGTAGAATTTGAAGCTTAATTTGCTTTTTTGGGTCCACAAATCTGCCGTATTGGTGAAACTGCAATTTCAAGTGTGTCAAGATGTGGTGATCTGAGTATATTATTTTCTAATATTGGCTAACATAAGTTAAATGAAATGATATTTGTATATATCTGACACTGATCAAGGGTTAAGCTGAAACACAGAAAAATTAATGAATTTTCCCTTACCCACTACTGGGTTTCGTCTCATGATACCAAGGGCCTTGGAAGTTCTTCACTAAATATTTGTGCTGTGATGGCACCAAGGTTTAGATTCTGGCTTTTGAGTGTGAGGGTTACCAGTTGTATGAGTTTTGAACTGAATAAGGTTTAAGTCGAAACATTAAATGAAAGTCGTAATGGAGACAGACTATAATGAACAGTGTTGTTTGAGCTCATGAAGAATTATATATGTATATATATGTAATATATATCAGCATATATATATTAATTTGCCATAAAATAAAAATCATAGAAAAGATCAAAACTTGGAAAAGTCTCATTACAATAAATTATCACTGTGTTAAACAGAAATTATATGCTCAAGACCATCTTGGGGTTAATATGGCAGGGATAGCGGTTATATGGCTGAGGTGGCCTTGTTCCCTTAATGGTCCCCCCCCAGAGATGATATCAAAAACAACAAAATTCAAGTAGAAAAAATAACTTATTAGTGAAAGGGAAGAAGAGGGAAATATCCATAAATTTTCTGATTAGTATAGATATTTGGTAATGATTTTGCCGGGAAAATAGCTATGATTTTGTCTCATGGCAATGGATCACAATTTTATTGTTTAATGTAATGACTGTAATGTCACTGAACTTGAAAACATCTCATAGATTAGAGTTAGATTTCTACAAATTAATTTACATGCTTTATGTGCAAGAATTGCTGAGATGAAATTGGTTAAAACAGAATGTATTTTGTAACCGCTTGGTCAACAGTCAATTTTCATATCTTTACCATTTGGATATAGTTCTCACTTGTGTTAAAGAAAGGTACACAACAAACAGAGGATCAATGCAGTATTTTGTTTTCTGTACCCCAATTCTTTATTCATTCTAATTTAACTAGAAAACATAATGAAAAACAAGCACATGGTCTATGAAAAATTTATTCCAGAATCTTGTAAATTATTGTATTAAATAATGTTTGATATGGTAACTTCTTGTTGGTCTGAAATTAGCTGACCTGTAGTACTCTAACAAACAAGCTGATCTGAGGACTCTACAATGTACTACATTAATTAAATACAAGGTCATATTTCATACCAAATTACACCAAGGTGTCGGCCATAGGTACAGTATATTTCATGCACAAAGATACTGCAACTTCGTAAATATATTGAGCACAACAGATGACAATTTCTTGGGAAATTGGGTAGCTTTAAAGGACAATGTATTGCACTGGCATTTGATTTCAATGGCCTCTTACACATCAGGCAGAAATTCACCAATGAGGAATCTAAAACTTAACCAGATAACCTGTCATTGCTATAGCAGGCACACAGAATAATTTGAATGAATTTTGTGCATAATTGGAAAACAAAAACAGAAACATCAAATAGAAAGCATCAATGAAGCCTGCCCTCAAAATGTTGCTGTATTTGCATTTAAGCAAGTGAAAATGGTGAGAAAAATGGCAAGTTATCACACATCTAGTACAGCACTGTTTGTTTTGGAATTTGTTGTTCAAATGTAATATGTGTTTATGTAATATTTGTTTTCTCAAATGGTCAAAATTGGCACTTATATGAAACTGGAATTTTCTGATCAATTGGATTGCCTCAAAAGGAGGGTTATGATACCCTAATTCCCCTCTTTCATATGCCAATACTTTTTACAACTATAGAGACATCTAAATTCCTCTCACTCATTTCCAAATGCGATAAGTGTACACACATCAAATAAATAAGATGCTGGGAATCCTTTATAGTACCTCCTTATATTATGGTGTAGTCTTCAGGTACAGATATTAGCATGAATCCCTTATACATTATACTGCCTACAATTGATGCTTAAACTAACATCACGTGGTAGTGTACCCAAGAACAAACAAGAATTTTTAAAAAGGTCACTTTATGAGCCATGTTTCTAGAGATGCATTTTCATTTTGGCTGTTTTCATGCACATTCAACAACTATGTGAAGATGAACCTCTGATTACTACACAATAATATAAGTAAGTATAACTACTAAGCTTTAATTTCAAGTTTCTTTAGCAAAGTTCTTTGGCCAGAAAAATGAGAGGGTATTTGGTAACAGTTAGTGTGTTTTCCAAAGGAAAATGCTGAAAGAAATAAAGAAATACTAGATTAGTATAAAATTACAAAACTTTAAGCTCAAGAGAAATGCATGAATGTGATGCTCAAACAAACACTATGCTATATATGTATGTGTGCATGTCCGTGTCTCAAGCATGAATACTGCAAGGACAGAACTTTAAAATTATAAAAAAACCAAATTCTTTTTGTGGTATTCCAATGTAAACATTCTGAGCAGTATGGAAAGTAAAGACAACTTTGAAGAAGTTGTTAAAGTAATTTCTAAATTCATTTTGGACTCTTGAATTCAACTATTTTATTATCTCCCTAAAGGTAAGATTTAGTTTACTAAATCTGTTAACATTCAACAACTTCTGAGTCTGCCAGATAAATCCTTGGTGAACCCAGCATAGACAAGGGTTTACAGACTTAAACCATGGCACAATATCTGGCCAACCAAGTAAGTTCCTGCAATCTTGGCAACCCAATGTTTATCATCAGATTTGTTTTATATGGCCTAAAGATACCATCCCCACCTACACTGTAAGTAAATGTAGTGTCATTTTGGATACAAGATGGTGATATAGGCAATGATATAGGCAAAAGCAAAAAGGAATAAAACGTATTCATTCTAAATTAAGGAATAAAGCCTCTACTGATTAACTCCTTGAACAAACAGTATTATGTATCCATCAAAAGCGGTTTTCCTTGTAACCTCAAAGTCACATGTAAGCACACTCTATGACACTAAGATTGTTCAGTCTATTGGATAAGCCCTAGTTAACGTTTAACTAAAGTTGTCTATAAGAAAAAGTAACCTTTTTAATCCTATTTCAAAATGAGTTTCTGCAAGTCACATCCTCAGTTTCCCTGACTTCAGGCCAAAAAAATACAAATTAAAAACTACTTCTGTCTATGTAGTATTTATGCAGAATGACGCTAAAATGAAAAATCTTACCAGCAATCATCTCCTCCTGTTGTGACAAGATAACGATCATCATGGGAGAAACGCACATTGGTTACATGAGCAGAGTGGCCAACAAATTTCTTCCCCTTGGTCTTAAAAAGGCAAGAATTTATGTTAAATTTATCGAAGGATTAATGGATACAAGTGCTGTCAATAAGCAGTTATCAATAGCTTAACAAAAGTCAATTAACGACAAAAAGAAATTTAAATGAGTTAATCAACCGAAAGCTGTGTAAGTAATCTAAGTATTTTGTGTGTCCACATATTCAGTTGCTTACAATAAGAGTATCCAACTGACAAGCTGACACTGCTCCAACATAAAATAGACTCAGCATTAATTGCCAAAATGCTGTTTGTTTACTGGGCTAGCATAAGGGCTTTACAGGGCTCAATCAAAAAGTAAAATTATTCAGGAACAGCAAATCACATTATAACAATTTGAACCAGATTGGCTATTAGATGATGGCAAACTGAGGCAATGTTTGGTTTGTCCATATTCTGACACACTCCAATATTAAAACATGTATCTTAACCATGTATCAACATTTGAAATAATAAAGGTTTCTAATATGATATTCATGACAAGCAAGCTACTTAAAAAAATGTTTTCTGATTTCATTAAACCTAAGCTCACACCTTACTTTGGATCAATGAAGACGAATGTGATGAAAAAGTACCAGCAAAATGATGACATATGAAATTAACCACAGTACAATAACTAATACATTTGTACTTACAAATTTCTGTGCACAAGGAAACTTGAAAAGTTTCACATAACCAAAGTCATCCCCTGTTGCTAGAGTGGTCCCAAGTTTAGTCAAATCAGCACAATTTATGTCACCCTTTTCAGCATTCTTAGGCCAAACACCAACAACCTCCTTCCCTAGGGGACTACATACAAAACAGAAAACACAGTTAGGCCCCAGAAATAATTCAGTTTCATGCAATATATGTACCATAGTGATTTTAAAGCATCATATTGCATATGACTGACCATTTTCTGTAATAAACTTTTATGTGATATTATATCTTTTGCATTGTAACCAAGATATAAATTTCTATTTTCAAATGTACACAGGCTTGATGTTGTCTGTATGTATGCTGATTCCATCAGAAACATAAACCTTTTACTTAAGAAAAAGATTGTGTTTCCTGAGCACAGGACAGTGAGTGTGACTGCTCCTAATGAGTTTGATAGAGAGGAAAGAAATGACTGGATGCATAAGACACATGAGGCTCCTGAAACAGGGGAACTTATTCAGAAAATCAAGAAAATAAAAATCAGTTAATGACAGAAAGATATCAGAGCTTAGAGCAAGGTTATACTTGAAATTACAAGACCTAAGAATGGACAATAAGTATCGGGAATACCAACAGTTTCTGCATGGGCCTACGGCATGCATTAGGATTCTGAACATGCCAGACAGACAAGCCCAAGATACACGCATTTCTTTTTGCACAAATCATCTGTTCATCTGACTTTAAACCAAAAGCCAAAACAATGAACAATGAATAACATACGTGGTCCATGAAGCCCATGTGACACCATCTTTTTTGTCCTCATCGGAAAGCAAATGCCCCTCAGGAACTGTGAAGACTAACTTTTGGTAATCTCCAGTTGACACCTATGTTAAAATAAAAAATAGAAAAACAATAAGCTTGACAACTCAGAGAGTGGTTTGTTTGCCAATACATTTATGCTTCATTCTACTTTTGAATGTAACAATATAAAGGCATAGAAATGGCAACTTATAACTCACTAAGGAGTAAACTTGTGAATCATTGCCACTGTCCTCAATTGTTAAAATATCTGGTAGACACTTATTGTGTCTGAAGCCTATACAGTTTCTTAGTATCTTCAAAAAAGTATAAAATTTTCTACTGTCTTATGATTTCATCATTATTAATATATTTGGTCTCATTCCATATAGAAGTCAACAGGGTGGTCTTGTGTTAAGAACAGAATATACGATTATGACCACCGGGCATCAGGCCTGGGTCTTATGAGTGCAAATCTGACACTAACAATATTAGTCATTTACCATCGCCCTCTGCCCTTGTTATTCTACCTAATCATTCTTACATTTCTTCTTCACAGCTCAACAAATTTCAGTACCATACAGCATACTACTAAATATGCAATCCCGGAAGCAAAGCTTACAGCAAACTAGAAATAAAGGGCTGAAAAGCAAAATTGGTAATTGTTAGTGTAGTAAATGTAACAACCATAAGATGGATTGGACTAAGATATAAAATATGCAACATGGCTCATCAAGTTCCCAGTTAGCACACAAAATCTTTTAACATGCAAAGTATAAATAAAGTAATCACACACAGGCTTAATGGTGTGAGATTCATGAACAATTTCATGGCTTTAAGGCAAGTGCTTGCTTATTTCCATACAATACATACCTGCACATATTTGCCATCTGCTGAAAAATCTAGTTGAGTTACATAACTTGAGATTCCTTTACAATAACCAACTCTTGGTAACGAGCCTCCGGGTTTGCTGTTATAAAAATCCAAGGTATTGTCATCTGAACCAACTGCAAGAGTTTGTCCATCTGGGCTAAATCTGAGATTTCAAACATTTGATAAAATTAGCATTCAATATCTGATCTAAAATATTTTACAGAACATATAACTGATATGCTAAACAAGATAATAGGATCTTGAAACTAACACAGTTAAAATGACACAGTTTTAGTCTTATCTACTTAAGAGCTGTAGCTACATAGCCCTAGCCATCATGAGGTTATGTCAAATTCCCATTTTAGTTGTCTAAGCAGACTGCAATGGGATAACTGCTTGTAATTTCTTGAGTGGCAAAGTTAAGATCATAATCTGGTGTAACATCCTGCACGATATAGAGCAGGTATAGAATCACACCTAAAAATGACAACAAATTTGATAACAAGTGTCTTACCAAACTCCTTTACCATCCTCAAATGTAGTTTGGTAAAATCCTACAGAAGCAATTTTTTCATTTATAGCTCTGACCATGTCAACAGAGACTAGAGGGTCTTCATAATTCCTGTACTACCTCTGTCAAAAGTCTTTTTAGTCCACCTTCACTCTGACATGACCAGCATCAAATCAATATAGTTTTCAAAGCAGTCGTACAACACATACATTTCTTGACACAATAATAGTTAAAGATACAAGAGATTCACACAGACCTGTTAACTTTTCAAAATAAAAATATGTGAAACTATTGGATGTTATATTATTTTCCCACCAATTTAATTGTTTTCATAGTGATGTAGGAGTATGCCCCGGGTCCAAAAAATGTGTTTAAAAACTGTTATTGCATTGTTGTTATTACATGATTATGCTATTTCAAATACTTTGAGGGTGGATCACAGAATGGTGGCAGGTGTGGCAAGGGTTGGCTAAATAAAATAGGCTAGAGGAACATCAAATCAATAATGGCAGCTGCGTATAGTGGCTATGATGTTCTTATTTATTAGATTAAAAATAATCTTGCAAAGTTTTTCCTTTTTATACAGTTGATGTAGAATTTTCATGTAAATGTGTGGAAATAAACTTTGCATAATGCGTGATTGAGATGAAAGTGTGTCAAAAACATCCCAAATTTCTGTAGGTTGGAGGGCCTTATTATAAGCTACATACAGTCAAAGCAAAATATTACCTCTAAAATCATCAGATTTTTTTATGCTTTTTGTCAGCTTTTCATCCCTTGTTTATGCAATGTTAAGGTGCAAGTCTTCACTTAGTACACTCTCATATCCTACTCCCTTGGTTTTGCTAACTACACATTCCAGATTGTTCAACATGATTGACAACTACCACACAACTTACCGTATGTCCTGAATAGAAGAATGCCTGTCTCGTTTTCGTGCTAATACTTTCAAACTGTTGGCATTGATGATCAAGAATTCTCCACTTTTCATTCCAACAGCAAGCAATTCACCAGAGGAAGAGTATGCCACTGATCTTGCAGCTGATCCTAGTTCAGATAGCTTAAGCATGGACTAGTGGTAATAAAAAATTCAAAAAATTGATATCAGGTCTGCAAGGAAAAGATCATTACCAAATATGCAGTGCCAAATACAGGCACATTGTTTTTTCATAAAGCACAAGTTGGTTATGTTTGGGTTAATGTACAGCAAATGATGATGTTGCAACAAAGCCATATATGCACATATACTTAGATAAATACCTATATTTCAATTTAACATGCGGTGCAATTTCTTCAATCACAAGAAACACCCATACTTTATGTGAGCATATGTATTAAAATAGAAATATGCATAAATACATGCACGTATACACATATCACAATAACAATAAATATATCATCATAATGTTTAGATATGTCATCATATATTATAGTGTTATATACACAAAAAAGCAATTGACAGAATACCACTGAAATGATAGATTTGTAGATTTCAGTTCTTTTGTTGTCATATCAGCAGGAGTATTGATAAGGATCACTTGCAACAAATTTCAAAATGACCCTGCAAACATCCACTTAACCAAAATCCACCAAAACCATGCAATAAGATAAAGCATTGTTAAATGAAGTGAATACATCACTTTAAAAATATATCATCCTGCAGTAAGTTACCTTGGTCTCTAGATCCCAGACCCGTAATGTTCCATCATCACTAACTGTTGCACAGATATCTTTCTCTGGATGGACAGACAGTCCCCATACCTCTCCCTCAGAGTGAGACTGACAGTAAACCTGCAAGAAAGACATAGAATACATGTTACAAAGTAATATTGATACAGCTATACAATAACATATCTACATTTTAATAATTATTTCATTCGCATATAATATACTTCATACACAGTAAATCAAGTTTAAATACCGACTATATTATTTCTTCCTAGAATAAATTAGTAATTTCGTTACTCTTTCCTTTTATTCGTTTCTATATTATTCAATGTCATTCTAAGCTACTCAATTCAAGTTTATGCTATTACAAATCACTTCATGTAACTCCCATTAATAAATCCATTCTGTCTCATATTATACTGCTTTATCCTTACAGCACCTTGTATGGCTCCAAAGATGACGGCCTGCTCCAGGTGGAGCTGCCTTCGAAGAATCTCAAGGTCAAGTGAAACGAGGTCTCAAAGCACATTGTTGCAAACCTATTTTGAAGAAGCCATTGAAATTTACGACATCCCATTTAATTTTTTTCCACCAAGGGGCAGACAGGCTGTTCCTCATGCTCCTACTAGCTGGGGACATTAAATCTAAACCTGGTCCAACTCCCCATCCCCTCCCCATGCCACACCTGTCACCTCAACACTCTACGAGACTTCATCCAATGAACAGAATGTTCTAAATGGGTCCACCGCAAAAGCGCAAATGCGCAAATGTCAAGAGAATCAAACTCATTCCCAACTTCAAATACAACCAGCTCCAACATCCCCCACCGTGCCCTTTGGTCAACAACTACCCAAACACCTCTAACCAAGGCTCCCTCATCAAAATTTTTCAATTCAACAATAATGGAATCAACAACACCCTCCTGCAACTCTTAGACTTCAACACCCTGCCCACAACTGTGCCACTCCCCACCCGACACCAAGATCAATACGGCCCGCTCTCTACTCCAAATACTACAGGATAGTGGAAAATAACTCCCGCCTGAATCCCAAAGATACTCAAAACAATATTCACACTCGTGGAGCAAACCCGACACAGACGGGAACCCAACTCCCTTATCGACAATATTCCCCCGGACATCCACCCATCCGAACAACAGCTCAATGTCAGGGCCACGCACATCCTGGCCCCACTCCGCTCCAGCTACAAATCCTACCTCAACAGTTTGGACCCAACAGTCCCGGGCATCTGTCCGAAATGCAACGGGACACCCCACAACGTCCCGCACCTCTTATCCTGCCCCCAAGACCCAACTCAACTCACAATCCAGGATCTGTGGATGAAAGCCGTGGACGTCCCAGCCAACCTTGGTCTACATCGGCAGTGACAAATAAACCATCTATGGACCATCTACGGCTACAGGTAACACAAGGCATCAGGGTTGTCCCTGGTTCAAAGCTCAGGTGGTTGAATATTACAACTTGGACCAACATCCTATCTAGTCTTAAGCGCAATTTACAAAAACCCTTGGCCGAATAAGAACAATGATTAAACCAATAAAAATTATATGTTTCAGAGAATTAATACACCAAGTTACAGAACCTAATAAACAGTAAAATGCCATTCCCAAAATATTTTTTGTGAACAAATGGCTTCTCAAATCTGCTTACTTCAGTTGTAGATGTTTTTTCATTCACTTCAAGAATTGTTCCATTTTGGGTCCCAACAAGGATTGTTCCCTAGAACAGAAAACAATTAACAAAAATTGCAACAGGATACAAATTCGAATAGATTTTATTTTCCCTAGTTTCGAATATAAAATCTATTGTCCTTTGAAACGGGTAACCAGAGGATGTTGTTTCTAGAATTCTTCGAGAAAAGATCACTGATTTTGCAACCGACAAATCTTCTGGGCCTCACAAATGTTCTGTATACTTAAAACGTCCTTGGCTAGGCAATGTTTGTATCCGCATAGAAACACAGATTAAAAAAGCTGCAGTTAAGTGTTTCTCTGCTGTAAATCCAAGAACTGTTTTCACGACCAGAAAGATCTTGTCATGCATTCACAAGGATTGTGTACCTACCACACAAAAAGCTTAGTAGTATACAAATTTTTGTGCCCATGTGAAGCTCAGCATGTAGGTCGCACTTCTCAAAGACTGGGTGACAGGATCAAACAACATTTTCCAGCCAATGTACGCCAAGCATCAATTCCTCCTAGAGAACAGCCATCTTGCACTTGCAAAGCGAAAATGACTACGAAAACATGTGATTCTGTAATAGGCCAACATGTACTAGAAAATTCAGAATGCGCCAGAATCTATAAGGACGAGAATTTTTGGATAATTGGCACGGCTAGATCGTGTATTGGAGTCTGTCTTACATTAAAACAAGAAAACCAGTACTCCGTAGGCAGAAAGACTCTTTATTTTCTCTTTCTTTGTTACCTTTCTGGTCTGGGATTGGCTAGTTTTGCTACATGTTTCGTATAAATAGGTTGCCTTATACATATACTTTCCTTTCTTACGTTTCATACTCTGAAGAGTGTCATACGAAAAAAGCTTTTAAGTATGTTTCTAGCGCAATGTCGCAATTTTCAAGGCGGTTTTCAAGTTTTGTACCACAAAAAGATGGCTTAAGTGATATCTCTTTGTCTAGTTTATTGTTGGATTATCTTTCACTAGCAATAAGAAGGTTTCCTTCCTGGGTCCTGATGGTGATCTGGGTCACTACCAAAAATTAATCATCTTTAAGTCAGCCAATTTGTGACCTTTTGCGAAAATTTCATAAAAATTCACACATAACTTTTTGAGTTATATAACTAACAAATAGACCAACAAACAAACACGGCCAAAACAGACGTAATAATGAAAACGATTTCAACTTTTCGTAATTTAACACATATTTGACACATGGAAACTATTAAAAACAATTAGGGTTGTCTTATTTTTCACACCTGAATACTTGTAGACTTGTGTCAGTGCAATTGCAATATGCATAGCCATCTGCAATAATTTTGGGGGGGGGGGGGAGGAAGAGGAGGCAAGTTCATGTTGAAAGTTTGTTTCTTAAACTGTCAGGGCTACATTTGCTACATATCATATTACATAGATATTGATGTAGCAGAATCTCTAGAGATCTGCACAAAGTTCAATAAATGTCTGCAGAAAACAGTTCAAATACCTTAGATGTTCCTCTGCAAACGGACCTGACTGTTGGGACAGTGTTCTTTCCTTCAGATATCAAAATAGGATAGGCACGGCACTTTTTCATCTCTTGATCCCATAATTTAACAGCTCCCCCCTCTGTGGCCCTGTATTCAGAGACCAAAATAGAAAACAACAAAAATCTTAACCAAGGTGACCAAAGAAAATAGGCATTTCAGTATCACGGAAAGCAAAATTGTTTCCAAGAAGATAACTACACCACTGCTCCTTGGAGTTGGCTAATATACATCCTTTAACGAAAGAAAAGAATAGACACCTCAAAGTAAGTTAGGTAATGCCCTAGTTAGTGACACATCAAAATAGATTTTGTATTAAAGATTCCTACGGATGCAAAGAGCCAATTGCCAGTATATTGCCTCAATGGTTCTATTGGCAACACAGATGGTGCATCCTATTGAGTCAGCAGCATAACTAGTGCAACTTTTCATTTCACCAGCTGCTTATCCAGTTCTTAATTAGCAAACATCACATGTCTATGAAGTATACATAGGCTGCACTCACTTGGACGTCTTTTCATTTAAGAGAACATATTCAGAACACAGCAGCAACCAAACTCGCATTAAAATGAAGCAGAAAATAGGTTCCTTGGGCACATGTTGCCATCATGGCTTTTCTGTACTCCTTACAATATTTTCCACTGTATAGTAAATCTTGACTGCCCTATTAGAGTCAGGTACATAAATCAAGTACTATCTTCTTTTTCTTTAGCATCATAAGGAAATCATTTACCCAAGAAAATGCCTTTGTCAAACTAACCTAATTAACATGACTTAAGTATGTTTAACTCAAAAAACAACATACCCCTTTTCCTTTCCACCTGTCACCACAAGCCCATCTTTTATTGTTGTGTACATAGCAAATACTGGACCTGAGTGAGCCTGAGACACAACACGTGTTAGCACTGTTCCAGACCAAACAAACACATCCCCACTCATTGCTCCAGTAAAGGTAGTATCATTCTGTAAAAACAACATGCAAACGATAGAAGAGAAATTCCTGACAAGACATTCGATGAAACCTTGTAGTGATTGACGGAGCAGAAGATACTTTTGGTCAATAGAGAGACAAGTATATAAATGTGATTGTGGCTAACTCTACAAAAACAAACTATTCTGCACTTTTAAATTGTCTGCACCATAAACATCTACCACACACAAAAAATTGAGATAATTAACTACACTTTTAGTCAGAGTCCGTCACAATGTCCGTCCGTCCGTCACCATACTTTGACTTAAGTTCATGCAGGTTCTTTTCAGACACCAGCACTCGAGTCCATCCAGTTATCTTATGTGGCTGTCCATTTTCATATATAAGGTAACATAGTCAAAACAGCATCTACAAGTTGGACAACAATTGCCCCTATCTCTATTATGCAACTGTTTTTACTTGTTAGTGCTTTGTACTTCATGTAATTTGTCTTCCTGTCGATGGACTTCAAAACCAATGCTATAGCTAGTTAAAGGTAGAATAATAGTTGCTCTGGAATAATAGTTGAAAAACAGACACCAAACAAATTCAACATTAACATACAGATTAAGATCAGCAGTAACCAACAGTGGAATGTTCAACTTACAGAACCAAATGCAGCAGATAGCATAGTCTGCATTCTGGTATCAGCATTATCCTTCAGGCTTATGATACCTCTCACCCCGACAAGGACCCCACCAGCAACACTCCAGAACGTAACATGTTTTACTCCACAGGTTACAAAATTTGTGTCCGAGTCTGGTCTAAACTCAGCCACAAAAATTCTCCTGCTACTTCCACGGCTACTTGCAAGCTTTGTACCTAAAGAAACACAAGTATGACATGCCTATTTCTACCTGCTGATATGCTCGTAAAGAAAACTTTTATATCAGAGGTACATTGAGCATCAAAATTGAGGGAGAAAATGACAAGTTTATTTAGCAAGCTGATGTACAAGAGCCTGAGCTGTTTTTAAATGCTTTTAATTAAATCACAAAATCGAAAGAACTGCTATAACTATTTTTCTTGTTAACATTATTAGTAGCTTCTATGTGGCCATTTTGTGAAGGCACCCAAATGGCTTAATTTTAATAGTTGATACATTACATGGACAGAGAGAAAGCATTAACATTAAAGTGTTACTTAAGGTGATACAATAATAACTAAAGAAGAAATAAGTCCACAAGAACATGAAAAATTGTTTACCATCCATCCATCTCCAAACAGCAATGGAGTGAAGATCATCAAGGCCAACACTCACCAAGTAACGTCCACTGGAACTGAAATCAAGAGAACAAACACCTTTGCTATGGAAACCTTCAAGCACTGAAATGGTTTGTCTTGATGATGCATCCCAAACATGAACTGGTGGCGTTACTCCAACTTGACCACTGGCAACAACATCCTGCAACAAATGAAAGACACCATGATTATCACTTTACAAGTATAAAGATTTATTATTAGTAGTGGAAATTACTGCAGAAATAGCACAGGGGCAGTACACTTGCAATGTGGAAGGTTATAGGTTCAATTCATAATGCTTACATTCAAGAGTAAATTATGGCATTTTGTATGTAGTGGAATTTTAAAATGAATGAATGAAATGAATCATTATTGAGGCAATCATCTCCACTGCCACTGTCTCTGCTAAAAGAATAGTCCCCGTTATGGTACTTTCATTTTTCCTGGATCATTCCTTGACATGGTGGGAAAGCTTGCATGTCAGCGAGATCCTACGAGCTCTGCTGTAAACGTTCAATGATAATGGACAGGTCACAGGATAAAGGCCAAACAAATGTGATCCCTTCCCCTCCTAGTTGGGTCCTTCGAATCGGACTACCGACCCAATCATCTAAAAAACATTCTGTTATGGATAGAGAAAAACACTGCATCATTTGTGGGTAAAAATCAAGGGACTCGATCTGACATGACTGGCAATAGCCAAAGCCATCAGGACACTACTGCTACAACAGATTCCTTGAGCAAAGCAAAAGTCAAAATGACTATTGGACTTTGGAAATTCAATACGATGGGTAGTGCTGACAGAATTGACAAGTTGTTGTAGAGATGCAACGATACAGTCTGGACATCCAGGGCATCCATGAGAGCAGCTGGACAAGCCTGTCTCTTAACAGGCAGTAATGGAACTGAGAGTATAGAAACCCTGATTACTCTGAGGAGATGGAGAAGGATTGGACATGTCCTGCAGGTTGAACCAGACTGTGTCCCAAGAGTTACTCTCCACTAAACGCAAGAGGGGACGAGGAAGCATGGCAGACCAAAGCAGACCTGGAGGGGGATAGTGGAAAGCGAAATCAAAGACTGGGGCTACTCCTGGGCAATGATCCATAGGCCTGCCAACAAAAAGGGCAATTGGAGGATCTTCCTTGATGCCCTTTGCAACGATAGGTATCATGGGCAATAAGTAAGTCAGTAATGCTACCCTCACAATCACCAACACTGCAATCTCAACAATCCTCGTCATTATGCCCAAACATGGTATCAATGCCACGATTATCACTACGATAAGATCACACCCCAAGAACAACAATTTTTGCTCAATCCTACTCTCCATGCTATACACTAAATGTACATATTCCAGACAGTTGTATCTTGAATTTACACACTCCCATACACAAACTCGGCAATCCCTTCTCCAACATAATGAAACAAACATTTGAATGCAAAGTAATTACTTACCTTAAATTTAGGATTTTGATTGAATGCAAGGCAAAGAATATCATCGTCATGTCCAAGGTAAAATGCTTGCCTTCTTGATGCGGTATCAAAAACAATGCCTGCACTGGCAGCATGATAGACAATCTTCCCATCCAAGGTGTAATGAACATTATTTCTAGTATCAAATCCTCTATAACCATAAACATGGTCCAAACTTAGGTCCTATTAAAAATTTAAGGATGTGAAAATCAGCATACTTAATTGTTGGGTGAATAAAAGTGTTTGTTTGCAAAGGGCAGCTTTAATTTACTTGTTCTTCATCTAAATTTATCTAGCATCAATTGCAGCATAATAAGCAAGTTATCCATAAATTGCACCTATATTAAGTGCCAGCAGGTCAATACTGACAAAACTAATGCAACGTAGGTCACAACTTTTATCAGTGAAAGCAACCAATGCTCTGATACTATTTTCAATGTCACTACTTTTAAATCTTCGTAACAAAGATATTCAAACAAGTTATCACCTTTATAACTGACATAGCAAAAATATGTTGACAAGCCATGATTTAAAAGTTACTTCTCGCGACACTAACATGGCAGATTCCACCTAGCCACAAACTAAGCCACAGTCAATCGAACCACACAAACAGTAACAAATTAAAGAGTTTGAAAGCAGAATTATCTGGTTGTGAAACCGATGACCACTGTCATGAAAATAATGTAAAACTTTATCGGCCCAGTCATGCAATTGTGTTTCCAATGGCGTGATTTTGTCACTACAAAGTATCCCTCACTCGTTGCTTTGTTGCCTTAAGGCTGAGAGATAAGATTGGCCTTATGTAAAATATGTAAATCATAACCGACAACCACTATACCTTAAAACCATAAGCTCACATGCCAACTAAATGTACATTAGTCACCATTTGTGCAAATTAGAAACAACCAGGGTGGCCTTAACATAAGGACAGAAGAAATATCTGAATGGTGTAGCTTTAAATTACTTGCACATCATGTCGTTTTCGTTTCCCATCTCCTGTAGTAAGCTCCTTGCTACTAACTCGGGAGTAGCCAGATCCTCTACTCAATTTTTGTTTCCTGAGAAATAACAAACAGAAAACAGTTTCTTTTTAAACAATTCCTCGAATTGAGTAAGACGCGTAAATTGCAGAGTAGCTAGACCACATACATGCAATCGCAGGCATTGATAAATCTAATCAGGTTTTTACAAGTTATACTGGTTATACTTTCAAATTAAATAGCTGTAATATGCACTAAGAATAAATGATAAGGCAATATACTGTAAACTTTACTTGCCTAAATAGCAAAATTGCAAGATATTATAGTATGATGTACATACTCAATACCATCCACCCGGTCACTTACAGCTGTAGTCATGATTGTTGTTGTCTAGCATAACCCACATTGATTATAATCCCTAGTATCTATTGCCAACTCTGCCACTGTCACTTCAGTAGTTTTATTAATTATATTTTTTTTGGCTGTCCCTTCATGAGCCAGCTTTAACTCTAGCATCAATTTACTCTCTTTATAAATAATAAAATAATGATATATAACGCTTTCCACAATAATCATAAGCTAACTATAGTATTACCATTAGCTGTAGATACACTGAACCCAACACACCTGCTAGATTCCTCTTCATGCACCTGTGATTGTGGTTTAGTGCCAGTTGTTGTCCTTAATGGGCTTGTGTAGGCCTTGCTTGCATAATCAATCTTTTTTTCTCTTTCCACATCACTGTCATAACCACTCTCTTCCTCTGAATCTGTGTCCGAGTCTTCCACAGCAGCACCCCCAGCTTTAGTAGATACTTCTTCTGCTGGAATCTCTGATGCCTGATGGTTCCATACCATAAGGGACATATCAGCACCACCAACGCTAACAAGTTTGGAATCATCACATGACCATCGCACGTTCGTTACATGGGCTGAATGGCCATTGTACTTTTTGCATTTAGCATGCTTCCCCTGCAAAATAATGTCAGATGATTTCACTGCCAGGTAAAATATGCTTTCCCATATCAAAACTACATAATACTGGATTGTCACTGGACATGTTCTTTAATCTGCAGCTATAAGTTTGTCAAAATATTGGCTTTAAGAATTTTATCAATTACACAGCATTGTAAAGCACAAAACAGTGAGACTGATCCACAAAACACAACTTAGTTAAGGCTAAAGTAATTGACACAATACATCTGTGTTCATTTTTTGAGGAAACAAAAGTTTGTGGGAGTCGAACTAACAGATTTTGATATCATTTTCCTAATAAGAAAATATCTCTAATAATCATCAACATGCACTGCTTGCTCCACGAAAACACATGCTCTTATACGAATCACTAGCGAACAAAAAGTGTTTATAAAGGGTGTAGATATTCCTGACTACTGACTAAATGACTTTAACTGTTTCATTTTAAGATAGCAAAATACTAATATCTGATCGTGGAAATAAAATTTGTACAAAATCTTTCTAACAAAATAAAAACTTAATGGATATTTTAAATATATGCAGAAATTTTGGCAATGCTAGCTGGTCAGCATTCAGGATCCCAATTGTCTACCTTTACTTCAAGAGACGCAAATCCCAAAATTTCAATAACATTAACTTTAAAATTTCCTACCACTCCAAACTGGTCTTCAAGAATGCCACTTCCAATTTATCCATTATTAAAAATCGCCTGTATAACTAAGAGTATGTAGGTCAGAAATACACTAACAGATGAAATCCCTATCCAAAAAAGCACTTTCATATCCAATTTACTACACGTTTGACCCATTGTACTTCATTGTTGTAAACCAATAACACTGTTTCCTTACTTTACTTATAACTTGCTTACCTTGCATGGGAAATCAAACAACTTCACATATCCAAAATCATCCCCAGTAGCAAGTAAGGATCGGTCACTTGAGAGACATGTGGCATTCATGTCTGTAACATCACTTGCTGGGGGCCAAATGCCTTCACACTGCTTGCCAAGAACACCAGTCCATGTTGCCCATTCCACTTTTTGCAACTCAGCAGATGATATTACCTGACGACGTCCTCGTGGTGCTTCAAAATATAGCAGTTCCTTTGCACCAGTGTTAACCATCAATAATTTACCTTTCGAGTAAAAAACGGAGTTAAACAGGGCATCAAGAAGGTACATGACTGACCATACATGGTGGTTACCATATGTGAACTAAATCTTCCGCAATGTTTATTAAAAGAATACATATTTGATTAAACAGATGATACCATCACAGTATAACTTTGATTTCCAGGGATAAAAAAATAAAGCCAATGTATCCTATGTATGTCTTATAAGGTGACTATAGCAACAGGAAGGACATCTGGCTGAGAAACAGCTTGCTAAATCAATATGAAGGCGACTACCACAAACATGCCGGATTAAACAGAGTGGTGAAGGGAACTCACATCTGCTGCAGTGACCCCTGAAAAAGGGATGGCGCCGAAAGTAAAGGAAGAAGAAAGGAGAGTAAAACTTTGGTCAGGAAAGCACAAGAGTCTGGTGTGTCAGAATAACCAAGGATATAAAGGAAAGCACAACATGGGCACAAATAAGGATGAATTAAACATAAATATTTCACAGAAATATAGATATAATAAAGAAAATATGGGAGGCCACACCTTTTGAATCCCAGTCAATATGCGTGACATAACTTGAGGGTCCTTTGCATATTCCAACTCTTTGAGCATTAAGGACATTGTAGATATCAACAAAATTATCATGGGATGCCACTGCAAGGTATTTTCCACTTGCTAATACACATTTAAAAAGAATAAAGTATTTTTAATTCACACTATAACTGCAGACACAGCAAATGTTATGATAAAAACGTATGGCATACTACTACCGTATACTGCGATGGTATACATGAAAATAGATCCGAAAGTGTTATAATCAACGTATTTCATAAACTAAAAGTGCCAGTTAGTCCATATCTATAACTGTATTGATGCATCATTCACTTACACCAGACACAGTTAATCCGAACTAAGTTGTAACAAAGCAATTTTATGATGCTGATGTAGGATTTTTGGCAGTATACTTAGCAAGCCCTAGTATGTGCTAGATCAAGCATAAATTATTGAGCAAGTAGTCAACTTTTAAGATGCAATTATAGATCAACCTCTTAAAGAATATTACCAACAACCAAGCTTGTGATTGCACAGCCAGACAGCCAACATATCACACAACTTGATTATTTCTTTGCAATATTTACTCTTTTAAATAGATGTTAAAATCATGCTATGTTAATATATTGTTCATCACAAGTTTCCTTCATATGTCTTGCACTTATTACTCAAGATAAAATCTAACTTTTGTTTAACTGTGTTTATTGTATTGAACGTATTCACCATCATCGACTCCACTGAAATTTTAATTCCAGTAAATATCAACACTAACCACACTAAATTCTATTACAAAGTTTTGTCCAATGCCATGTTCTCAAAAGCAGAACATAAAAGTTGGTTTCAAGAAGGATGGCCTTACCTGGGGAGAACTTAATATCTGCAATCTGCTCCTTTCGGTGATGAAAACCTGTTATATCCTCCAATGAAAAGGCATTGATCACAACAAAACTTCCTGTTAAACAAAAAAAAACACTTTTAGGCAAAAGATGCATGTAGAAGTTTCTTGGTGAGTGTTAGAGGCCTTATGCTTGGTCACTCGTCTGTCCTAGCCAGGCCAGAATTGAATCGGGAAGGAAAGAAAATGACAAAGAATATTGGAAGAAAATCATTAGCAGATAAGGAAATGGTAAGAGGCATTGCAAAACATTGACAGAAAACATGGATAAGAAAGGAGAACAAACCAGCAATAGAAAGGAAATCCTAGATAGATAGTGACATCAAAAATGGGAACGGTGATTTTGAATCAGAAAGGAATGCAAAACAAGAAAGAAAATTCAAAATGAGAAATAGTAATGGAGACAAAATTCTAAACAAAAAGTTGTGTTATAGACAAAAAGAGAGGACTTCCAGGCTATAAAAAACCCCCAACAAACTGGTCAACATACCATCCTTCATTCCCACTGCAAGCGCTTGGCCATCTGGAGAAAAGCAAACACAATGTGCTGGTTTTGCCAACTTCCGCATATTCTTCATTCTTTGCACCTCTAGATCCCATACTCGAACAGTGCAATCATCCCCCGCAGTAGCACATACCACCTGATTTGGATGAGTTGCAAGACCCCACACTTCGCCTTGAGCATGGCCCTAAAATGAATAGAATAGAACACTTCGATAGAATCTCCTATCATACTCAGCTAACAGTAAATGATAGAGTCAAGAAATTCCCTTGCTAAGGCCCAATTCAAAAAAAAGAGAGAGAGATTTCGGTGAAACAACCAGTTGACACATTTTTACAAAAGAATTAAAACAAAGACAGTGCAATAGAAGAATTCTGAAAGTTTAAGAATCATAATAAATAAACTTTCATGCACCAACATGACAAACTCATTGACAGCTTTGTCCAAAACTGAAAAGTGCGCTAAGGATGCAGGAGGTTCAGTAGTGCA
>JANTCA010003344.1:29698-72222 GCA_024741275.1 Chironex yamaguchii | reverse complement strand
ACCGTTGCAATTCATCACCGGGAAATCTTGCACACATACTAAGAATCATACAACAGCGACACTCTCCTCCAGTTTTGCTCTTAAATAAAGAACTATTGTCTACGAATGTCGTATGAAATGTTAACGAGAAAACGTTTTCATTATGTACCGACAAAATCTAGGCATCTAGGCAAGTTTTCATGGTCTATGTCTTCATAAGTGTCGAGCCTGCTAACAAGTAGACAGAAATGTCTATTCAGTCTTACAGCTGGTTATACAAATCTGACAATACTTTCTGTTGTTAGGAGCACATTTGTCAAATCTTATTTCTAAGTGTGAGTTGAAATTTTTTCTTCCTCATGCTGTGCAGCTCATAGGGAAAAGATCTTAAAAAGATCAAGAAGGACTTCAAAACGTGAAAATGTTGTTCTATTTGAAACACCAAAAGATTTAGAAGATCAATTAGAGGGTAAGTGTGACGTGATAGTCAAGCTTAATCCTTTGTTTGTCGCATAAATGAATAGCAATAAGTAAACCTAAGAATGGTGTAAGATATTAAGACAGATAGAAAAATTAACAGACAGAAAGACAGGTAAACAGACAACAGACAGTCAGACAAACATTACTGTTATGCTTTATGGGAGAGAAAGGTGGCTAGTTGAAAAGATCATACTATAAAGAAATGATACAAAAATAAGTAAATGTATGTGCATTGATAGCCTGTTGGCTTACGTTTCCATCGAGGGGCTGAGGAAGAGGCTGCAATAATCTATCATAATAGTTACCAATAGTACCACTTCTACGTTTTCTATTACGCTGATACAAACGTTCTGCAAAGGAGGCGAAATTCCTAAAGTCGTAAAAAATCACCAAAACAAAAACAAAAATTAACAACAGCAAAAATCAAAGTATGTCTCTCTCTCTGCTTAGGAGCTAACTTTACACGACTTTTGCAAGTCCAAGTTTTGTGTTGTTCGTATACAGCGGGAGTGTTTATGTCGGTACATTATTTTTGTTTGCTGATAAAATATTTGAACAATATTCAAATAATATGTCCTTAGATAGTGTTTGATCCTTCTCATGGACTATCTCATAAGATTTTCTGGTATTATGACATTCTTACTACTCAATTTGGCATTGCGGAGATGCACTTTACAAATAATACAGTGTCTTGTATGGAAAATGTCCTTATTGGAGCGGAGTCTACCGTAGATATGCTGTTACTGCAATTACTGTCTGTTTTAGAAAATAATGATCGGCTATATCATCTGCTTGCACAGAATTCCTGACTTTACTGTTGATTTGATCAAGTATGATGAAGTGGATAGTTATTGCTGTCCCTTAACACTATGTATAGAGCACGAAATAAATTTAAATGGTTTTTATAGCTTTATTAGAGCACCTTAGAAGTAACTGATTTAAATCAAATTTACTTATTTGGTGATTTTCCCGTCGACACTTTCAGGAGCAACATGAAAAGCCGACGAACATTTACAGCATGACAATAATCTATCTATCTTTACTATTATATGCCGTATTGTGATATATTTGAAATTTTAACTTTTCTCTTTTAGAGATCAGCTCCTACTCCGTTTCAAACAATAAAGTTATTCGCTCTCCAGAACAAAGTAGTGAAGCCGAGGAAGACATTGATCGCGAGGTAGTACCAGAAAGCGACCCATTTTCCTCGCCATTGCCTGAGAGAAAAAGTGAAACAGGAAACGAGGAATCTCCTAGTATTGCGGAATCGTATACGACAGGCCCACAAAGTAGGGACAATGTAGTAGCAGAGGAGCAGAACAATCCTATTTATGCATCTCCTTATCAAACACTGAATCCTTCTGACGTTGCTCTGAGTGGGGAACAGCGGACAAAACAGGTTTCGCCTACCGAAGGCGATGCTAAAGCAAATTCTAGTGACACAGAAAATCTTACGAGTCAACCCAGCCAAGGACTTAAAAGTCAGGCTAATCTACAGCAAAGTAATGCAAATCAGGAACAATTGTCTGCTTCAGCACCCGATGATACTGTAGGTGTGCAGAGACAGGCACAGGGTTCAAGTCCAGCTCCTACTGTAGGGCCGACAGTCTCACCTACTGCTGTTGTGGCAGCCGCTTCACCTACGGCTGCAGCCGCAGCTTCCGCACCTGCCGGTACATCGGCTGCTCCATTGGCAACAGCCGCTGTTGGTACTGTGTCACCAGCTGGCGTAGCAGCTGCATCCTCCGGGCCAACAACAAGGCCTCCAACAACAAGACGGCCAACGACAGGTGCACCAACGAGTGGCGCACCCAATGAAAATTATGATATTGGAGATATCTTTGGAAAACACCAAGCTTATGGAACTTCATATACCGGACAACAAAAGGAAAACCGGGACTTAAATAGTTCAGGCATACTAATGGTACAATCTGGTAATTATTCCATGGAGCCAGATAATACAAATCCGTTTAAACCACAAAACGACCCAGGTGTTTCTTACAGTGGATCTGAAGGCTCCAAGGAAACAACACCTGTTAGTGGTGCAACCAGTCCCTCCAGTAGCATGGCCCAGACCTCCAGTGTTTTAACCGGGACTGAAAATAATAATTTAAATTTAGACTCTACCAAAAATAGTTCATTTGGAACATCTCAAGACTATCCAGATACTACAAGTCCTTCCCAGTCTTCCAGTTCATCAGCTAATACGTCCACAGGTGCACTCTCGAATGGATCCGATACAATGGCACAAACTTCCTTACAAGGTGGTCAGGAAAGTTCGACTGCTGACAATCAGCCGAGCAAGCCGGACTATATATATTCCTCTATATCTTCACCTGCAGCAGCCTCAAATTCGTCGGTGTCGGAACCGTCTGCTTCCTCGCGAGAGAACACAGATGAAAACGAAGCTTCATTTACAGTAAACACTTCTAACAACAATCTCAATGGAAAGAGGACAGAAGTTGTAAGCGCAAACGAGGATGAAGCATGGTCCATTCCAAGGGCAGACGAAATCAATGAACTTGGTCCTAAGGGACCCGATGAATCTTTTACTGCAACGTATGAGCCACCGTCATCACAAGCACGCTTATCTAATGAAATATACGCTAACAACAACTTATATACCGGAACAGCTTATGGTGCATCTCAACCAACGACATACGAGAGTCAACCTAATGATGAAGTTAACTCTGTAGATCAAAGTTCCTCCATTCAAGAAACATCCGCCTCATATAATCAGCAACCTCAATTAGATGCTGGTGCTGAAACAGCCACGGCTAGATCGACTAAAGTATCGGAAAACACTGCCTCATATCTCGCATATTTAAATTCGTACCGTTCACAATATCAGGCTGGAAGTTACCCTCAATCGACTACAGCTACATCTCCGGAAATGGCTTCAAGCAGCCAGCCGGAAGGTGGACGAGAAATTCCGGCAACACAACCATCGACCGAAACCAAATTATTTGTGACGACAGCTGGTACACCCCAGTCATTCACAGACAAAGAAGCCGCACAGACCCAACCTACCGAGAAAACTCCACCAACGAGTGAAGAAGCAACACCTACTTCTAATACTTCAGGTATATCTACCTCTACCGACGCGCCAGTAGCTAATACGGTAAACAGCAATATTGCCAATACACAACCAAATCCAGTGGAGGGCTTAAAGGTGACAGTTGCAACAACTAAAACAGAAACAAAAACATTTCTTATTGAGAAAGCAACTGGAGCCAATGATACTACTTCTCCTGAAAGCTCACAAGCAGGAAATACACTTCAGGCCTCGCAGTCAATAGCACAGAAACAAACAACCGAGGGTGCGGTTTTAATAGGACAAAATAATGAAGGAGCCGTGTCAAATGTAGCTCCTTCTCCTTCCACGGTATCAAGTCAATCCGGTTTTATCTTACCGGAACCCCAAAAACAATCTCAGCAACCAGAAGCGACAACAGCCTCTGCTCCATCGGCTACACCACCAGCAATATCAGAAGGTACTACAACACTATCAGAGACAGGGCAGACACCCGTATCTCGGCCATCAACTGTGAATGCCATGACTGAAAAAGAGCCTTCACCGAGCGTTGTGGCAGGCACTACGTCAAATACAGCAGAACAATCTACAACCCCTGCTCAAGCAACAACTTCTGCCCCTCAATTGAACTCCGAAGAAACAACACCAGTACCTGTACCTACGACAGAAAAAAACACACCGCTTTCTCCAGTACGGGTGGAACCAACTGCAACCATAGCACCAATTACCACACAGACAACAACAGAAGCGCCTGTCACTAGAGTGGAGACAACAACAGAGGCATCTCCAACTACAGTGGAGACAACAACACAGGCACCTCCAATTACAGCCGAGACTACAACAGAAGCACCTTCAACTACAGTCGAGACTACAACAGAGGTACCTCCAACTCCGGCGGCGACAATAACGGAGACGCCTCAAACTACGGCAGACACAACGGAGGCACCTTCCACAACAGTGGAGACAACAGCAACGCCACCTCCCATTATACCGGAGACAACAACAAAGAGTCCTTCATTGACAGCTTATGAGGAGCAGCAACAGCCATCATACCTACCACAATACGCAAATCCTCCGGTATATGCCGCACCAAACCTTCCACAACCGCCTTCGTATGCAGCCTTTCAGTCACACGTTGTTATTCCCCCACCTGCTCCTGCAGATGCCTATGGTTATTCAGCACCTCCAAGTCCAGTAACTGTTAATTATCCTACAGTTATAATTCCCCCCGCTCAACCCCCACAGCCGCAAGAGCCAGCTTATCCAAGTCAAATATTCCCAAGTGTACAATCCTCAGCCTATCAAGCTAACTATGCAGCACCAGGTCCTATACTTCCCCCTTTTGTGCTGCCACCCGTACAGTCGATATCTCCACTACCACCACCTTCACCACCCCAGGCATCTAGTGTGGCTCAGGTGCCTCCTGCGTTACAGGAACCTGCTCCAGCACTCCAGGTGGCATCTGTAGCAGCTCCTTTACCTCCTGTAGCAGCAGTAGCAGCTCAGTTACCTCCTGCAGCACCTGTACAAGCTCCATTACTTCCTGCAACACCAGTGGCAGCCCCGGTACCTCCTGCAGCATCCGTACAAGCTCTATTACCTCCTACAGTAGCCTTACCTGGTACATCATCTCCTGAAATACCTGTAGCAGCTCCACTACCTCCCGCAGCACCTGTAGCAGCACCACTTCCTGCAGTACCCATAACTGGTACATCAATTCCCGAAATACCTGTAGCAGCTCCATTGCCTCCGGCAGTACCCGTAGCTGGTAACTTTCCCCCGGAAGTGCCTGTAGTAGCTCCACCAACACCTGCATTACCTGTAGCAGCTCCATTACTTCCCGCAGCACCTGTAGCAGCTCCAATGCCTCCTGGTGTACCTGTAGTAGCTCGACCACCACCTTCACTACCTGCAGCAGCTCCATTAACTCCTGTAGCACCAGTAGGAGCTCCGGTACCTCCTGCAACACCTGTACAAGCTCCATTACCACCTGCAGTACCCTTAGCTGGTACATCATCTCCTGAAATACCTGTAGCAGCTCCACTACCTCCTGCAGCTCCAATAGCAGCTCCGTTACCTCCATCAATACCCTTGCCCCAGGCAGATCTCTCGATGTCATCGTCTCCATCAAATTATGCTACCTCCAACTCGTTGGGAGCAGGTTCTAAGACTTCACAGTTGTCACCCGCAGCTTCCAACGCACCGTATGGTGGGCTAAGTATAAAGGCAAATACTTACTCACCAAGTGGAATCGGTACTCCTCCAACGATATCGGATGTGAGTGGGTCTATACAAGTTCCCGTCCAAGACAAGAACGTAAACCCCTTAAAAGGCAGTTCCTTCAAACCTATTAAGCCACAGGCTACAGGAACCGAATCGATTCCACCAAATGCGTCGTCTCTAGGTGACAACGTTGCCTCAAAAAATGCTGAGAAAGCGGAGGGGACTATGTCTACATCTGCCATCGAGATTAGCTCTTCAGAAAAAGCAACTAGCAACAGCAGTGAAGGAAGTATTGCGTCGTCCTCATCGGCAAAAGATTTACATGATTCAGAGGCTGTTCAAGGCGCTATAGAAGCTGAAAAACGTCCTTCCTTTGCTGGAGATGACGAAAAGGCAGCAGAAGACATGAAAACTGCTGAAGACATGAAAAATGCTGCAGAAATGAGAAATGGACGAGAAAATGAAACAATAACCCAAAACGGCACAAAGCCTTTCCTATTTGGTTATTTTCGGCAACAAAATATGAAAGTGTCTACACAAAAAATTAGTGTCCCGTTGGGAAATCTAGCAAGCCTGTCGTCTGATGAGAAAAGTAGTGACGAGGAGTCCCCGATATCTATTGTACCTGATACTGTCGCTTTACCTGACAACACTAAACAAGACGTTAACTCTCAGTCTAAGGTTCCTGGAACAGGGTCAATTGGCTTAAAATTTGAAGGAGGGACGGGAAACACAGACAGCTTGACTGTTCAGCCAGTCGGAAATCCCTATCCGATAATTGAAAAACCGTACCATGATTTAGATTCAAATTACCATAACACTACTGAAGAAGAAATTATAGAAAATTACAGCTCTGATAAAGAGAGAAAGCCGGAGGAACCATCCAGGGTACCTTTGAATTCTCCATTACTTGGACTTGGTCATGAGGCACAAGAGAAACGGCCAATTTCAGGACAGGATATTAGCGAAGCTACACTTGCGAGCATAGGCTCCACTCAGGTTGACAAAGCAGGAGGCGTTAAAGTAGAAGGGTTTGCCTCCTCTCTTCCTTCACCATCATCTGGCATATCCGAGTCAAAGCCTCTAGATCAGTCAAGTATTTATCCCTCTAAGGCAGAGGTACCTGGTCTTGGCAGTGATAATGCAGAGGCTAATAGCACCCCTGTCAATAATACATCAGAGAAAGCCAATAATTTGGCACCTTTTGAAGCAGCAGTACTCCAGATAGCAACTGGATCCAAAATACTTGGAATATCAGTGCCACAACCATCTGCTGAAAAACCTACGGCATCAGTTATTATCCCGATATCAGTATCGCATACTCCAGAAATGCTATCGAAATCAAACACTGCCGTAACTTTGGTCTCTAAAAATGCCACCTGGGGCACCGAAACACAACCAGATGTCCCAAGCAGCGAAAAACAATCACTTGGTACGTCAGGACAGAAAACGGAAGGACAAGAGGCCCCATCTACTCCGCCACCTTCTGGAAACCGGGCTAATCCATCGCTGACAAAAATCTTAACAGGGAAGAAGAGAAAAGGTGAGAAGATTTTCATCAGTCGTATTACTTGTAGGTTAATCTATGTGGACACTGCGCCGTTCCTGAATCAAAACTGTACTACATTGTACCACTTTCGGTTTCCTTAAGCGTGTGTACACTATCCCCTTTCAAATCATGACTTTAAGAATGAATGGTTCACTCAGGGTGAGTAACATTTAACGGTCTTAAAAACCAAACGGTAGATGGTATAGATACTTGTATTCCTTTTTTAAAGTTCTAAAATATTAAACATTACCAATAATAAACTTTCCTCGACTGTAAGCCCAACAAATACCAAACACACAAAAAGCTCTCGGGTTACAATAAGCCCCCAGTAATAAGTCTATGGGATCATATGTGGGGTTTCTCTATATTACTTTGTCCACAATAACTATAACTGGAAGAGTTTGCTTCATTTTTTATACTATCTTGTGTGATGTACATTACTGGTACTATATGCGCGTACATTTGTATACAGTAGCGTTAACCTAATTAATCTACAGTCGTGAGACCCGTGTTCGACACCCTAGTGGTCATATTCATACCTTAATTTCTGCTCTTAGCACAAGATCACCCTGTCGACTTTACTATATTGTACAATTTGGCTACTGGAATGGTTATAAAGGGTTGGTTCGTAATTGTAATTCTTGTTGTGTTAATTTAGTAGGTCCACAGAGCTATAGCAATGTATACAACGAAGTTACCTACATCTTCATCAATACGTTTGATTTACAGTGATATTCGAACTTATAGAGGCATGTCCATCGTTAACGATCAACTTATTAGGTTTTAAGCTTCCCCTTAATAGACCTTTTGGCTTACAACTCCCCGAGCCAGACTTTACAAGACGGATTTTACAGTACCTATTGTAACATTTCCATGGAAACCTTTGTAGGACGTCCAACAAAATGTGAACAAGATCGATCCATTGCCTCGCAACCAACGTCGTTGGATACAGTTAAGCCTGAATGCAATCCCGATGGTTCTTACAAGCCAGTGCAGTGTTACGTGCACGATATCTATGGAAAATGGTGCTGGTGTGTGGACGAGGAAGGCTTAGAAATAATCGGAACAAGGGTTGGAAATAACACACTGGGTGTAGAATCATGCTTGGAAGCACGGAAATTAAATACAACCAAAGATTACTGGAAAGCATTTTACAACCAGGAATCAAAGAAACCTCGCCCGATGCCTTTCAATCGTAGACCACCCCCGAATATCAAACAGCCGCAAGGTACTTAATTTATCTAGCATTAACGGATGCTTTTTAATAGTCAAGAATAAACAAAGGTAGAAGGGGGGGAACAGAAATGTAGTTAGCGTCACTTAGAAATTAGTCATTTTTAATGATGCAAGTCTGATAATGTTACCACTCTTGGCAAACTTCAAAGGTCACAGATAATATTCTGAATGGTTTAGCTCTTAGAAGCTAGTGTTTTACGACCAAAATTGGAATCGATTCTAAGGAATCCTGACGAGAAAGTCATGGAAGTATGACTTCAATGAATGCTATTCGAGTGGCTTGAATTACTAAAATTATGACAAAGCTTTAATAATCACTTTTAAACATTAATATTAATATGAGATTTTCCTCTTCAAAGAGGGTTTTTAAATGGAACTTTTGCTCACCTAACGTTTCTCTATAATATGAAGGTCTCTTATCACTCAAACTACCACACCCAACTTAACTACACTATACAATATAACAATACACCATACTACATTTCAATACACTTTTTGCACCGCATCAAGTTCGTTGTACTAGTTTTTTAATTTAAGATTATTTATTGCTTCACAACGATTTGTTTTTCCTGTGTTTGTTTTGCAGGTCTGAGCAAATGCCAGAAAGAGCGTAAAGCATCTCATCATCAATTTGTCAAAGAAGACAGTTTCATTCCCGACTGCAATGAAGATGGGTCGTATAAGGCCAGGCAATGCTTCACCCATCTCTTTTATGGGAAACAATGCTGGTGCGTAGATCGCAATGGGCAAGAAATTCTTGGAACTCGAAAAATCGATGGATCACACCCTGACTGTGATGGAGGTAAGCTAGACTGGATTTCATGTGATGAAGTACGAAAGAATAACTGGCGTCCATTGAGTAGATGCCACAATAGTATATCGTAAAATTTTATGCTGTAGCATGCTCAGCGGTTTTTAGCTTAGGAGTGTAAGTGCACGATTCCCCCTCTAGTCAGTAAAAACAACAGTTAGCCAGTATAATAGCAGCATATTATTATCATCACAGCAGCTACTTTGTTCCTTAGGTACGGTGTCATACCTCGTATAATAATTAGTTAAGAATGCCCAAGAAGGTACGAGAACATAAAACAAATACCGAGAGAATTTAAGGATTATGTTTGTCAGTGAGATTGCTAGACACTTGTCTTTAAATCCAATGTTGCTACTCTTCCGTACGCTACTCCTTCCATTACAAAAAACCAATTTAAGCATTTGGTAGTTATAGTCTCCAAAGGGTGCTTCATTGTCTTATCTTGTAGCCCCAAATTTATACAAGACTCTTTCAAGCAAGTTTGAAAGCTGAATTTATGTTGTCTCCAAAGTATATTCATCTAGCCAACCCAAGATGGCCTCTCATGCCCAACCCTATATATTACAGTTGGGATTGAAAGTGAATCTTATTTCAGTGCATTTTAACGTAGATTTTCATCTTTTAACATTGGAAGCTTGCAGCTCCTTTGTCTCAAACCTTCTTTATCATTGGTAAAGGCCTTAGCTTAACAGAATCTTTTTGTCTGGCTTCAGCTTTTTGAGTCCATCAACAAACTCCGCAGTCTTCCTTTCAATGAATTCTTAATGCAACAAACTATGTAGCTCAAATGCCAAGCGTCATAGGAAATTTCCGAGCATTGACAATTACACTGCAATAAATATTCTATTCGAGGACACTGATTAAAAATGATTACATTCGAACATTATTCACAATATTTCAAGCGACTTTTTCCCCCTTTATCAGCTCATCAACAGCTCTGTTCGTTTCAACCGGAACGTGGAAATTGCCGTTTGAATATAACGAAGTTTTTCTACAACATCGAATCTAAGGAATGTGAGCTGTTTACATACAGTGGCTGTGGAGGAAATGCTAACAACTTTATGAGCTATGTTGAATGCGAGACTAAGTGCAAAAAAGGTACAATATCGAGATATTGTCTTTTATCTTTTATTAGTGGTGTAGAATTGAGTCTTCAATTACTAATTTGCCACCGAATGATGTCAGTAAACTAAATGTGTAGAGTAACCCAGTATGTTGCTTGTTGCTAATATATTTGTAGCCTAAATATGCCATAAATAACATATTTAGTGTCAGTACTAATAGAAAAAATAAACACAATTCAACACAATTTAATTTTATCCCGAATAAAACCTACTTTATTATTCCAAAAACGTCGCGTCTCCAAGATAAATTTGAATAAGATTTTTACTTCCCTTTTTCTTCGCTCATAATTGACATTCTCAAGATAAAAAATATTCACTTGTTACTGGGACTGCAAAGGGACAGTCTATGTACAAACATTTCTTTCAACGTAAAGTAAATGGTAAAAAGGAAAATCTGACAAAAGAATGCCATAAAAGTTCGTTGTCTATCATAAACGGTGCATTATGGGTGATAGTAAAACCACTGTCCTATATTCTTGTATATTGTATACGCATATAATGAGACCCCTGTAACACTCCTCTGCGCCGATGCAAGGCAAGTAACTTCAGGACAGTAAGAAGAATAATAAATATCATATGTGCACTATTGCATGAGTACGAAGACATGTACTACAATTGACAATTTCACTACATCATGCTACAAACATTCCTTATAATTCCAATTATATATATCTTACTTTTATTTTAATACCATTTCTCATATTATTCTTTTTAATTCACCAGGTATGGCAATGTTGGCACAGCTAGTTAAAAGTGCCTCACCGGCCAACAACGGCGCTACAGCAGGGTGGAATGCGTCAACTGCAGAACCACAACAAGGGAATCAAAGGGATGCAACAGCAGCAAAACCAACCTACGCTGAGATTTCATTCGGAGTCTTTAAAAATTGGTCACCACAGTTAGAAGACCCTAGTCATCCAGAGGTCGTTGAAATTCGACAGAATATTTACAGTGCTGTAAGTATTTTGTTATATTTTGTTTAAAACATAGAGACATAGTGCATAACAGATATTGACTCGTCAACACCTACTCTCTAATATCAAAAATATGTTGCATAATGATAAAATAAATCTACCGTAAAAATATCGACCATACTTTTATACCAACAGAATGAAACTGCCGTTTTCAAAACCCCTCTGGTTATAACCTAATTCTGTTTTTCTCCAGGAATATTGGGTTGTTTTACTTTTCTAAAGCAGTGAATACTGAACAATTCCTCGACTTCACAAATTCTCGGTAACCAACCAATTTCACAGAAAAATTAGTTAACGGATTCGTGTCCATAGCACACAGTTATATTCTACGAACGCAATCATTAATCATGACATTAATTTTACCTCCAGAAAACGTCTCGGTAGTTCAGTAGTGAGAACATTGTGCCCCGAAACAACGAGATAATTGAGGAAATACAGCATCCACAAAGAAGATTAGCAAGCTATCAAAATCAGATATCTAAGAAATTAAAACCGTGTCCTAACGAAGACCTTGCTTTCCCCACTCACTGCCTTTATTACAAGACACAGTGGGATGATTATCATTTGCAAACGCTTCGTGGGTGGGGGGAGGTCAGATCTCTAGTTCTTTTGCTGTTTGTGTGTTTAGGATGTTACACAATATTATACCTTTACACAGGGAAACATATCAGTCCACTGAAAGCTTTTCACAATGTTTGGTTGTGCGTATAACATTTTTGCATGAATGTTTTACGTTGTTTAGTTCAAGGACCTGTACAAAAATGACAACACACCAGAATTTGAGAAGATTGAAGATTTTAATCTCAGGTAATTATTGTTCTTTTATGGCATTCCGATAAAAAGTAAAGATATGGATTAAAGTTTTAGTCGTGAAGGGTTTATTACATATAACTGACCTTATTTTTAGCTAAATCCAGAGTTATTTCCCATAGTACGTGGCAATATCAAGTTCTGTTGTTTCCTTAAATGTTATTGTTAGCAATATATGTTGATATCATCATCTTTATAAATACTAATATATGCATTGTTAGAAGCAAAAATAGTATTCAACCTTGCCAAAACAAACACGTTTGCTATCACCGTAAAATCTTCAGTATTTTTATCATCCACTTTCTTGTTCCAATTACTACCATCGTCCTTACTAAAATTACTATAATTATTATCCTTACTATAGCTACCATTGCTTTATGACTCATATTTCAGTTATAAGAATTCTCGTGTGCCACGTTTAACCAAACTGCATCTTACCTTCTCATTGAAGCCCATACCGCACAACAGGAAGCCCCGATCTTCTTGAATACACAGAAGCACACATGAAATTGAGGTTTTCAATGCCAGCCCCCGATCCAACTCCTGAAATTGAGGCAAAAATAAAAGAAGGTACTATAGGATCAGTTCCCGTGATAAAGGACTCTCTAAAGGTTCTGAAAAAGGAAGGTAAGTACAAGACAGGAAATACAAGTTGGCACGAATGCACATAAATTTTATTTCTGCTCTACACAGCATCAAATTTTAATCCTATGACTTCGTTTGAGGAGTTGATTATCAAATATTGACATCACACAATTTCTAACTGTCCTTTGCAGCATTACATATTCTTATAATAACGAAAATTTAGACCTGCTGGAAACTTTATATATTTGAGCAAAAATTGCTAAGAGGACGTGATAGTCTGATAGCTGTCATGAAAAATAACCCAACTTGTACTCAGATAGATTTGCAGTTTTATTCCACTGTGAAATGAGATTATGAGATAATTTCGTTATCACTATGACAACAATTTGAATGAAAAATATGAAAAAACACATAGAGTATTCCAACACCGAATATAATTCTAATAATAAGTCTCAAAGCGGTTTTTCTGTCAGACAAATTTGTTTGAAGACTTTTACTTTCAAGGCAAACACAGCTTGTAATCGATCTACCGAGTCGTCGCAGTGATAAACCGCTGCGACTGACAGTGTCATTAAAAGTAAAACATGCATACGTGGCTTCAGAAGGTTTCACCGAAAATCCAATATTTTACTTACTGCAAATATAAAGGTTACATAGATATATAACGTTACAAAGATCGTTTTTCCAAAGTAACACACGTAACTTTTTAGAGTGAATTTTTAAGTTGAATCATGAGTAGAGAAGAGTTTATTGAGCCAAATTAGCTTCTTTTTCTATTTTTTTTCTGCACTGAGGAAAATAACGACCACTTTTAACAGGTACACGATTCTCCTGTAATAAAACGGATGGTCCAAAATCGTTTGTATAGAATTCTTGTCATGTCGGTGCGTTTCTACAGTGTGCAAGTATTTTATCTCCTGTAAATGTCCTCTGTGAACAGTTATGGCCATACCATCACGGCGTCTGATTGGGAAGTCTTTATTTGAATTAATTTGCAACTAGGAACTATTGATCCATCCACAGCACCATTACGTATAATAAAGAACGTGTATTACTGTCTGTATCGTAGTCGTGATCATCTAAATCCAACCCCATGACCGTGCGTTATGGTAAGCATAGCAATTTTAATACTATACCATTTATAGTAAACCAATGTATCATTAATGTAAAACGGAACTGAAAATAGAAGCTATACATCCTATAGATAACACATCCCTATTTGTAGCCTAACTTTGGATATGTCTATTTGAAATTCTATTGATTTGGAAGTTACATGATGGAGGCAAATGATACCATAAACCTAGTACTAACGAGTGCAGAGCTGACAATGACTTGATACTTTGATTCTCTTATCAAGGGTTTATCAGTCCATCACCACCCCCTCAAGTAATCCAAGCCACAGAAAAGCCTGCCGTCACGTATTACCCACTGAGTGAATCAGCCGAATGCGACTACGATCCAATTAAATGCTGTCTGGATGGTAACACTGTCAGGGCAGCAAACAACAACAGCTGCCCGGAAGGTATAGTAAATTCCCCTGTATTTGTAGATTTGAAGTTTCAACAGGTGGTTAGATTTAGATAGTGATATACAAATTGTACGACGATAAGGAATATAAGATTTACAAGGTATACTCAGTTGATTATTTTATTTCTAATTACGAAATTTGAATTCACTGAACGAATTCCAGTTGATATGTTCAACAAAACTTTATATTCTACAAACTAAAATATCTGGCAAACGATAACAACAGCTTTATAATTATGTATCACTATACAAAGGAACCTGTCCGTAACAAATATGAAATATAGCAGACACCTTGGTAAAGCGGTAAAATCATAGTAAAACACTTAAAAAAAAGCTTTTCATAACGACACTTGTGACGTGTTAGAATGGACACCATTTTTTGAAACGATGTGAACATTTGCGATGAAACTTATCCCGCTGAAGAGGACACACCAACTTATCAGGAGATAAAATAATTTATTTCAAGATATTTTGATACAAAGTCACGATCCGATTCATAAAGTCCTGAATTACATCCGAGCGAAGAAAAGAATAACATTGGATTTCTTGGAGATAACCAGATGAACATGAAGCGTGACTATTGGTATCGGTGGAAAGACTTAAAACTTTAAAACTAACATCCATGGCTTTTTGAAGAAATGAGAAAGGGCAAGTAAATGGAAGTCAAATTGTTATTTACTTTTCAGCACGTCGTTGTTTATAGACACCTGGTTATAGCGGTCAGCTTTCTAGGAACCTCAAGTGTATGCTATAGACAGGTTCCACTATATATTTACTGTTTTTGTTACGTTTTTCAACAATTAAACTTGTCTCTGGACAGTTTAAAAAGTTATCCTGTTTACTAAAAGATTTCAATTGGTGGGGGGAATGAAAATGAATTGTGATTACTTGTATTTGAAATGTTATTTAATGGGCTGTTATTATGTTCAGTAAATTTTTACCGAGCATACCTGTACCTTCACAAAAGATCAGCTGGTTTGGCCCAACCTCGTTCTGCCCCCTAGGCATGGTTGGTGACCCTGATCAAAAATAACCTCACCAGTTGTCCCGCCACGTAGCAGGCCATGGTTTTTGGAAATCGGAATTGTAGATTTTAAAATGTCAAGATTGTTTATCGGACCACGCTTGAGTCTGTAGGTTAGAACACTTTTGTTGCAAATAGCTTCCTTTTCCACTCCGGATCCATGACATTCACTAGACATGCACGTAAAAAACGTCATAAATTTTGCATGAAAAAGAATTTAATTTTAATCTCATGTAATTGATTTAATTCTTATTGCTTTAAGTAGCATCCGATTTTATTCTTGTCTGTCCTGTTCTAATATTTTCTACAATGTAAAATACTCCATTTACATTTTCCTTCTTACTGTGCTGTTCTGTTTTGCCCATTTTTAATCCTATTCGATACCATCCTATTTATAACGTATCTAATTCATGCTACAAACACAAAAGTGCTCTCTCAAGATCCAGTACGAATTCCAACGTCATAAATTAATTGAAAGTGTTATTTTGTTGTAGGTGTTAAACATACTGAAATACTTAACTTCATACTCCTTAAACTAAGTGCTTAATTTCTTAAACTTAAAGAGTGATTTCCATCATATTTTACCGAAATAACTTCATGACGACATGTGACACATTTCAAGTTATACCCTAAAATTAATTATTTTTCGTGTAGATAAATGTCCATGTACTGAGCTTATAGTCACATTTGGCCTAATTCGTGCTTGGGAAATAGACATAAATGACAAGGATTCTTTTGTTTATAATGAGCTGTTTTACAAAATAACAAATGGGGTAAGTAAAGATGGAAATGTTACAGTTGTTCTTTTAATGGCTTAAAAATAGAATTGATGTAAGAGTCATTATAAGCACTAACGAAGTTGTAAAATTAGGTTAACAGTGGTAAAGTACATAAAGAATTTTAACTTGATTATGTCCTTTCGGACATGGTGTACTTGTAATAATCTCTCTGCATATATCCAAATGGCTCTTGATAAATACAGGCAAAAGGACGTTTTAGCTAGTATACAAAACAATAATTAAACGTGAACACAAGAATAAATATTTTGAGTTGACTACGAAGTAATACTATGATTCGTCCTTCTATAACTCATAAATTAGGTTAATAAATCCTCAAGAATAGCACAACGAGGGTCTTGGATAGCATTGTTTACCTTATTTAAATGGATTTCTGGATATTAAAATAAAGGAGCTGTCTAAGGACGATTTCTGTGTTAGTCAAATAGGTTGTTAATTTGTTAGATAATGTATTAAAAGAACTAAGAAGGAAAAGCTCTCAACGTTTCAAATAACTTTTACCTCCTTTCATCAACAAGATTCTGAGCAAGGGTTTGCTGAGGACATTCATTGATCTTAACATACATAAAAATGTTGTATTAACTATCAGTAATAGCTATACTTATGATATAGTGTTATGTTAAGGCTAGTGTATAGCAAATCAGAAATAAACATTTCTAGATGTAATGGTTTGATTATCCAACGTGCTGTCTAATGTTTTTTTGCTTTCTGTAGTTGAAAAATGTGGTATATTACGGCTTTGAAGAATTTGGAGAAGTGAAAATCCTGGGATTTAGGTAAACTTTGATTTAGTTCTTTAAATGAGTCTTACGCCTGGGCTTTTCACCCAGAAGCGCTATGTACTACTTACTAATGATCACTAACTATACAGAGAGATCTGTTGACAATGACAAAATCTCTCTTTAACATTTAATAGGAACGTTTGCTCAAGTCTTGTGGCGAGTGAGCCATGTCTTTTCGTTAGCTATACTTGTGTATAAGCTTTATGCACTAAAAATAATATGAAATATGATGTTTTTTAAACAAAAGATAACACGGTACAATATAGTTTATCATACGATATACGATATTTAATCTTGTTCTCTCTGTTTCATTTCTCATTTTAGTCAGAGAAAAATACCACAGCATCTCGAGCAAGAACCCTACGTTGATGCTACTGTTGAAATAGTATTCAATGCTCCAGTGGCAAATCCAATTACCCCGTTTATTAATGCTGTGAACAGTGGATCTTTTGGAGAAGTCTTCACTATCAAAAGATCGTCATGGGTTGTCAGTTCGATAGGTAGGGTAACCTCTTGACTTCCTAAGTGCAGGAATCAGTCAGATATTTTGTCTTTCGATCATACTAGCGTCTTATCTTAACTGGAGATTATTCACTGAAGATGAAAATAAATGTTTTAGCAGGGTCCTTGTATCGTGAAGGAAATTCCGGCTCCGTTATTAATCATCTCCATGACTATAACTAGTGGAATGGAGCTTTTTGATTTATTATTTGAAGGCATGTCCTGTTTCAATTAATATTTTGCCCAGATATGTTACAACTTTAGATCTTCATATATACTAGTGCTACTTGACTTCTTGAACTATAACGAGAGCAATTATTAATCAACGATACTGAAATGACGGTCTATCTTGGATGCATCCCCAAAAATTGTTGATTTGTATTGAATTTACCCTCTTTATGCTATGGAACAAAGTACAAGTGATAAGGCACAAGAAACTGCAGGAATATCTGATCATGACTCTGTTCTTACTGTCAATGATATAATTCCCAAAGAGGGTGAGAGAGATTTGATCAAATAGATGGAGCCGGTTTCATGCTCCGTATACAATTTAATGTGAAAGACGATGTTGCTTATTTCAATTTAATCATAACGTAACAAAACCTTTTCAAAGCTGACATATAAATCAATTTCCTCATAACCCCTTGCCACGCCAAACATACCTTATTATAACCTAACGCGGTACCTTTGAAGAAAACTATTCTCCCTTTCATTTCATATCATCGATGAAAGTCTACAAATAAGTTCTCCTGCTACTTATCTAAGTATGCTAACCCACCCACAACCTCTTAATCTATCAAGATCGGTAATTTCCCAAGTCAATATTTTTTGTCTCTTGGTCAAACAAAATAACGTCCCTCCCTCTATTGTCCCTTCCTAGGTACTCTCAACGATTCCAATCTGAAGATTGATCGTAACCCTCCCAAACAAAATGTACTACAAAGTTCTAATGCTACTAGCCAGCACCTCCTCTCCACCGTACAAACAAGCGGAAGCAAGGGAGAGTCGAGCAAGAGTGCTAACAATGGCAGTACCGCTGAATGGACACATACAGCCACTAGTAACCGAACCCATGCTACTGGCCATAATGCCTCGACGAATGCAAGAGAGGAAGAAACCATACCGTATACAATAATACAAGAGATGAAACATTTTCTGCCTGGTTGGTTTGAAAATGTAACACCCTCTCAGAGACCACTGACATACCCAGATAACAACCGGCTGAAACGAAATGGAACTAACATGGTCACGTTCATTCGAACAGTCGCAAAACCAAACATTCGACGAGAAAAGGGTGAGAATACTGACGAGAAAACAAAGGAAGCGAATAAAGAAAATGCTTCCGGCGACGGAAATATTACTGACGGTAAGAATACTGCAAATGATACGGATAGGGAAGATGTAAACTTTGAATCCGAAAACGAAAATGACAATAGCTCAGATTACTCTGGGCCTGCCATGTTGGCAAGGCCACTAAGGTTTTATAAAGGGGATGCGGGGCGCAAGCCCCATTTGGAGGCAGGCCGCCTAAGAGTGATAGTACCAGTAGGAAAATTCAGTTATAAAAAATTTCCAATTTATCCAGCAAAAAGGCGGTTTGGTCATGCAGGTCATTTTATTCCTATTTTCCTAGGCCAAACCGATAGAGTGATTGGAGAGACACCCGCTGGACAACACTGGAGCAGTCATAACAGTAAAAGAAATGATGTACCAAGAGCAGACATCCCAATAATTAAAAGAACCTCTTACAATCCACCATCAACTAATTTTATAGCAGTACATCTTGAATTTGATCAGTGGTCGGGAGATTTGCTGTTAGATTCCACACCCAATAACAATGATGCTGTTATAAGTGGTGCGGCAACGTTAATGCACACAAACTACAGCTGTGGTTTTGCTCTTCGTCTTCTTGGCGGTGAAGTAAAATTTGATGGTGTTAAATTCTCACCTAAGCCAACTACAGCAGTCTCGATTGCAGTTTGGATCAAGTTAAATTCTACTGCAGGACGACAATCGATCTTCTCTACAATTGGATATGCGCATAGTGAAAGGCAGTATCATTTGCAAGTAATCGATGGACGCGTTCTTTGGTCTCATATGGATGAAAATCGAAAGAACGTATTCAACTGTGAAACTGATACACAATATATCCAGCCCAACAAATGGGTTCACATAACTGGAGTGTATGATTCAAGTGAACGTAAGTACATAGCTTGAGATTTTATATAAAACTCAATAATGTCATTTAATGCCATGGTACGTACACCTGACCATATAATGAACTAGTAAAGTTAGATGGCCAATTAACATTATTCTAGTTTTACAAAATATTGCGAAGATACTTCACCTGCTCCAGTCATACAGTAATATTGTTTTATAATTGCCCAGCGAAGACGTTTATAACCAATATTTCAAGTATTCGAGCTCTCGAAAACTGAGGCAGATTGACATGACAGCCAATCGTAAGGTGAAAGGTCTATTCTTACAATGACAACTTTGAAAGTAATGTTTTGGAAATTACTAAATTCGTCAGTTGTTTTTAACTCGTTGTAATCATGACGTTCTGGTAAACACATTAAGAACGCAGCCTAAGAAAAGGCCTTTTGACTGATTTTGTGATCTTGGATGCAGTTCATTGGGTAGTTGTCCATTTAGCTTAAATGGCAAAATCGTTCTAGACTAAGACTTACTATGTTGTGTATATAGAACTGGAAAAAGAACTGGGGCTACTTCTCATCACTTTAAGATAGAATTAAGACTAGCTGCAATAGTCTCATCATTCCTTTTACACGGATTTCTCTTTACTCAGGCAAAGCAAGGCTTTACATCAATGCTAAAAGTGTAACCAGTGCCGACGGTTCCGGGTTGTTGTCACAGGATTGGGGGCAAAAAGCAGTCATTGGCGATAAAAGTGGGGAAAAGGAGCTAAATGGATTTGTTGATGAGTTTTTCATTTACACTAAAGCTCTTTTACCTACTGAGATTGCTGGCCTTGTACGAGCATGCGCCTATGGTATGGTATTTATCTAATTACTTTAAATTTAATTCCATAATGTAATGTAGCATAACGTAGTAAGTTTTAAATCGAAGCATGCATAATATTAGCATTAAAAACGTAAACGTGAGCATGCATTCTCTTTCGAAAACGGTCAGAAGATTACCGCTGACATAAAGTAGCACACCCTCTGAAATACATGCGAAAAATATCAGAGGGGAAGTCCATTTGATATAGTAATTCCCAGACATTATACAAACCGGCTCACCATTCTAAAGTTAAAGATTCCCACAAAAGAGAGAAGGTTTCATATTGAGAGGTCGGCTATGCAATAGCTACCAGTCGTAGCACTTTCTCGATGACTAGCCATTCGGCTTTTTTACATCAAGCAGAATACCTGTGTCGAAGATTTTTATGAAGTCGATGTTAACTTTAGTGCCATGCCCTATGGAAGTCGAAGTTGATCATAAAAGTGGTGACTTTGGTGGTATTTTTGCACAAAGTTGGGGATAGCATCTGACGTTTTTACGTTGTTTTTTTATCTACCGCAGGCATTCCATCACCCCAATTTGGACTGAAGCATCCTTGCAAGGAATGTCCCGCTGGCACAGTGCCTACTGAAACTCCATCAACCATAAGTCCAGTCACAGTGCAGCCTACCACAACTCCAGTAACAGAAGGGCTTACAACTCAGAGACAACTTACTACGGTACCACTGGTTACTACAACATCAGCTCCACCTACGCCAACCTCGGGAACCGTGACACCAGGGACAGAAACAACTAGCAAAACAGAAGGGCCGCAAACAACGCCCATTGTGACAGTAACAACCTCGGTTTATACGGAGACTACTCCTAAAGACACAACCGTAACCACGGTTGTTTCAACCGAAGGAACGACTCCTCCTCAAGTAAGAGCTTTTACATGGTTGTAGCACATAGATATCACGATTTCAAATAAATTTTCACTTTCAAACATGTCTGACTACTGCTTTGTCAATCGAGACGTCTTGTTTTAGTGACTAAGACCGGTTTTGGTCTGTAAACTTCTGTATAAAAAGTGCCCTATGTTTTGGCTTCGCTAAAGTTTATATTACTTTGCGTTTGTATTAGATAGTCATCTAGGAAGAGAATAAAGTATATACATTTGAATATAACCCATATTGGTTACATAAAGTCCTTACTGTACACTTTAAAGTTTGCTTTAAACATAATGTGATAATTTTTTTGTTTTAAGTAAAACTAAAGAAGAAGATGTAGTTTAGAGCAATCTTGGTATGTATTGCATACTTCTACTCCCAGGGTTATACAGCTTTTCATAAATGGTCACTTAATACATATACGTTCGAATTCTTGTCTTGTTAATGTGCTTAATGAATTATATTGCAGGTTACCACAACGGTATCAACATCGGAGTATGATCATTCCACAACTCCAATGACATTTTCAACTGTCTCCCCAACACCAGAGAAAGTAACAACTCAAAGCACACACCCTGTGCCAGATACCGAATCAGTAACAACTGCAACAACGGCTCCGTATACGGAAGTTTCTACACCGATGGTAACAATAAAATCTACAACCCCCAGTGAGGTAACAACTACAGTCATCGAGGAGTCTACAACTTTGGCTACAACTCCAAGTACCACAATATTTAGTACTACTCTTACAGGAGTTGCTACCTCTACGCCAACAATTTCTACATCCGTTACCACGGAAGAAGCTTTTAAGAGCAGCACAGCTCCAAGTGAGGAGGTAACAACAACGCCTGTTCCACATACAACACTCTCAGGGCAGGAGACAGCCACTCCTTCATTATGGACAACAGTATCACCTCCTATTACGCAGCCAACAGGACCAACTCCGACTACAGGATATTCCACGACTCCAAAGAAACCAGAGAATGAGACGGGTAAGCTTGATTTTTTGATTCCTTGATGAAACGATACAGTTTTCGTTACTGCGCTACACTACAAAGCAATGGGCAAAACCGCATCGCAACGCTCCAAGTGTCAATGTACCTAAGTCTTACAACATCTTGGTGGCTGTTATCTGTTTAGCAAACTGTATACTTATATAACAATGATTTAGTTGATTCTTATTCCCTTCTTTTGAAATCATAGTACCCCCACGTTCATGTCGAGAGTTTTATGATCGGTGCCATCGGCGTCGTGATGGGGTCTATAGGCTAACATCAGTGACTCAGATGGACACCGAGGATCCTCAATCATACCTCGCATATTGTGATATGATGCAAGATGGAGGAGGCTGGACACTATTGTTGACGAATAAAGCTGCCGGAGAATGGGACGTAACCTCGGCTAAGGACAGGTACGCTACTGTTAATGAAATTGTCGATTCATATGTTAACATATTGTGCTATATTACTCACTTTCTCTGAATTAGTGCTTACGTTTCTTCTTAAAAGCTATCAGTACTTTTTTTGGCTAAAAAGTAATTGCTATAGCTGTATGGTTCTCTAAGTAGCCAAATCAGGAGCCTACAATTTGAAGGAAAACAGACATTTCTTGTTGGAATTACGTAGAGGGTGTCAGTCGAGTTTAATGATAACAAGAATTCTGTGGATCATACAATTCACTGAGTCAGTGATCATGCAAGAATCCCAAAGTATATGTTTAGGTCATGTAAACCGTCTAGGTATCTAGATTAGCTGGAGATAATTATCATGCCGTTTTCTTCATCTACTTTAGAGCCAGCGAGTTCCCTTCCCTGTACAACGCATACTCCATGTTATCTCGTGCTGATGAAATCAAGTCTATTGTGCAGGGAGAATTTGAGTACAGGTTAGAAGCATCACAGAGAGGACAATTTGGAGGAATCTGGAGAGCACCATCCACTTACAGGTAATAAGGTACTCGTGCAAAAAGAGAGTATAGAATTGCGAAGAAAGCAGAAGAAAAAGAGAAAATCGAAATAGTATACACCTGCGTATTTGTCACTTTATCGTTCAAAAATCTTATTCTGGTTCATTGTTGTCATCTTGCTAAAATGGGTATCTAAAACCCTAGGAAAAAATTGTAGTTTGTTACCATGAATGACATGACAATACTTAAATTTAATAATAACACTTGTATCTGTCCTAATTGCAAATTTCGTTACTGCTTCATGGGGTATCAATGTTGTCAGTGACGAAGCAAACCTTGAAAATAACATTACTAAATTCAGAACTTTTGAAATTTTCGACTAAGATAATTACAATACTTGAGTTCGTGCTTATAATTTAGCGCTTTGTCATACACAATTGCATTATTTCAATGAATATATACATTTAAGCTCACTTCTAATTTTGTAATCTTGTTGTTCCATAGCTTCCTCGCATCGTCACCTAGCAACCAGACAGATATTACTTTGGTCAAGAAGTTCAGCCAGTGGAACTATGCAGCCTCATCTCTGCGTGAAAGAATGCCTTATTTTTCAGTAAGCAGTCAAAAAGCAGTTTTGACCACATCTTTGAGTCCAGATGTAGATCCTTTTGGTACCATAATCTCTCGGGATAAAACATTCGATCCTTCGCCGTGGATCAAAGGGGTGGCCGAGAACCCACAAGTCATTTGGTATTGGATAAGGGAAGCAAAAGGTATGCCACGACACTATATATTTACGTATCGGTTTAGCGTCATCTGCTAAACAATTAGCCATAGTTTCGAAAGCGGAGACGTAAAAAATTCGATCTCAATTTGAACTTAGTAATCGCTCCTTTGTATGCAAGAGGATCAGATATATTTCTCATCATGTTGATCAGACACAACCGTTGGTCAAGCGTGATAAGGATTAGCAACATTTTTTTGTTCAAGTTTTGATAAAAAAACATGTGCTTGGAACGTAAACTTAAAAAGCTCCCAACAATAAACATAAACCAAAGATGTGTTACAATCCTACCTCAAACTGAAGTAATTGAAAGCATTATTTGTATCAAATGCTAGTCACAAAACATTTCTAAGAGATGTAAAATGCTTGATTTTCTTAAGATATGCCGTAAATCAAATTTTCCAAATCAAATCACTAAAATCCGTACACGTACGTGTATATTTTATTCAGTTTGTCTATTTAAATTAATCGGAAATTGCCCCTGACTCATAGTCATTATAGTTTTAATAACAAAGCATGCTACCAATCTACCTGCTATGTATGGCACTGGATGTCTTTGAATTATGGTCTACAGGATAGTTAAATAAATTCAAATTTTAATCAGAGTTTGTATTTTACCCAGGTAACCTTGTCCCCAGTGTGCCACAACCTGCAGTAAACATATTTTACTACAACGTTGAAGTAATCAACAATGAAACAAAAATTGTTCTGCAATGGACATTGGGAAGTGAACGCCAGTCTCAAGTGCTCGAAGTTAAGTCTGTAACAAGGATGGTCAATGAACTACGTACAACTGTTCCTCAGCCACCTGGAGTGAGTTTTAGAGCATACAGATATCAAGATCAAGTGCCGCTCGTCATTAATAATAACGAAGATGAAACAGAAGTTTTACCTTCCACCAGCAGGGAGGAATTTACCATTTTAGAGGTAGCGATTTCCAAAGGTGAGTGTGACGTCAGTAGTTGTTTTTTTCAAGTGTATTTTGGAAGAGTAAAAGCCCAATACTGCTACATTTTATATCATCAGCTAAAAGAAACCAATGTCAGGAGATTTTGCTTTACATAATTAGCAACTGATATCCCATTTGTTTTATCACAATGATAGCAGCGAGCTTTACACCAGTATTCATTTTCTGTGATATTGTAAAGCATGTGATCCATCTAATTATGTTTCTTTATCCTCATCTTAATGCTTACCCTCTTTAGATACCAGAGGAAGTGAGCTAAAGACCCACAGATTCAACTACCAAATTATTAACAGAGTTGGCACTCCTATAGAAATAGCTTACTCTGAATTTGGTCGTCATGAAAATATTACGTTAGGACCTGCTGATATTCTTGATTGGTACAGAATATTCCGGGCTACGCAGGAACCTCAGTTTGAGCTTACTGCAAAAGAAAAAGCAACATCAACTCCACTGACAATTAAAGGACTAACCAGCCTCAAACTTGAAGCAATTGACGTCACTAACACAATAATGGTTGTGCCAGTCTCAGCAGATGGTATGTTTTCCATAATTCTGTACCATGTTTGAATTATATCTTGAAACGTTTCTAATACTATTGTCTTGTCGTGATTAATTTAATTTTATTTACGAAGCTTTTCCTTTATCTTGTCCTGCAATGGCTGAATATCAAGATCTCGGATCAGTGTGATGTAGCCTGTACTTGCAGACCAACATTCGCACTAATTTCAGATACTGACAATTTAAAAGTATTGTAAATAAAGATTATTGTTTCAGAAAAACGGAGGTCATTGTGGAAGAAACAGAAGTCCGATGCTACTGTCATTCCGATTTAGAACATTTCTACGTTTTATGACAACACTTTTCGAAAAAGACTGATACTCACTTTCTTTCTGTCCTCTTAACCACTATAACCTTTGCCTCTGATTATGAAAAAAAAAAGAATACAGCAGCAAATCAGATAAGCGACGCAACGCAACCACAACACAATTCCTTGCAAAGGCTCCGCACAAATTTACACATATGACTTTGTCTTGTAACAGCTTTATTTCGTGTTCCAGTGACAGCAGCTGGGAGTTTGATTGCTTTCTATAATTTCCCAACTGCTCAATACTATTGTAATCACTCCAACAAACAAATAATTCTCCAATATGTTGCTGTTTAACTCAAATTTTGGATATTTTTTGATACAGCAAGTGCCGCTTTGCCTGAACCAGATCGTTATTATCTTAACCTCCAAGTTGAAAATCGTGCTGGTAGGAGAGTAACGATTGTCTGGCGAGATGATATTCAAGAACTGGATGTAGACGATGGGTCCATGGGTCTGATATCATATACCCTACTGGTCTTCCTTCGTCCTGTACCAAAATATCGTTTTACGGTTGTCAGATACGGTACTAATGTTTCTGACCATATCAACCGGCAGGAATCTTATGAAATGGTGCCTTCCTTGAATGCAAATGCAACCGAAAGAGTTGTGATAACTTCAAGTGAGTATAAATCTTGTATTTTTGTTTTTCAGTAAACTTTAAATGCATACAGAAACCACATTTATTGTTACACAGCCAGAGTTTCGAACACTTTGTTTATTTTGACAAGGGTGTCGATATTTATATTTAAACCATGTTGTCATTTGTAATATAGGTGAGTAGAACATTTTCTTTGACAAACTGCACCATCTTCTTCATTTGAAAATTCCACCTACCAAAAATATCTTGAGAACGAACCTTCCTTTGTGAAAACTCACCTCTTGTTCGCTTTTGTAAGTGACTGCAAAAATGAATAATTCTTTTATCCCCTTTTTGTAAAGAGGAATAATCTATTAATAACTTATGTCTACCTGTAAAATTCTTCTGTTTTGTTTCGCAAGGGAACTGTTTCTCAGCATAGCCTTGTCACATTTCATGTCTTAGTAATTATATATTTTGCCTTAGGTGGTGCTGTTTCTACTGATTCAGAGAATCTCAGAGAGGACGCTGCTTGTCCACCAGCAGGTAAGAAGTCGATTAACTTTCAGCTATTCAAATGAACTGTTTGACAGAACCTTATCAAGGCTGATTGTGACTTTTTTACAAGATCGTATGCCTACACAGGCATTATAAAAGGGACACAAGCTTTCTACTGCAGTATTCTTTAATTCGATGAAATTGTCGCGCAGTCCTTACTGTTTTGTTATATGATTTATGTATTATCACAATCTTCAATTAATATTTTCACCAGCACAAGAATGATTTAGCTTTGACAAAGATAATATACAAACTTGTGACAAAGTCCAGTGCCCACATATCAATCAAAACTTCCTTTTTACTTAAGCACACTATAATATTGCTGTAAAAAAGTAGCTTTCTGATTTTAAAACCAAAAGCAAAATAAATATCTGTATTTGCTGTACCCCAAAAGTACACTGTTAGTTCATATATTGAGACCGTTCTTATCCTATCACCGAGGCACTTGCGCATGCAACGACAGCGAGAAATGACGCAATTATTTAGATTCTTTGTATGTCTGTGTAAGGTGCAAGTACTGATTTGTCGTGGATTGAATTTAACTGTTAAATGCAGGTCTACGTGTTGATGTGTATAGATTATACTACTCTCTTAGTAAATCGTTCGGCCTCCAGCCTCCTTTATGGCACATATATATAGTACGTATATTCTGAGGAATAGAATTATTGTAGGATAGTTTTACACGTGTACTTGTTATGATGTTATTAAACAATAATAAAGATGTCTTTCTCTCAATATTTCAGTGGATGGTGACTACTCTGAATGGGGTCAGTGGTCAATGTGTAGTGTCACGTGTGGTGTTGGAGTAAGAATACGCTCAAGACTTTGCAACTCACCACAGCCAGAAAATGGTGGAAGAACATGTGAAGAGCAAGGACTTGGACCAGCATCAGAATCTGAGGAGTGTTCGCTACCACCCTGTACTTGTAAGGATACTAATATTACCATTTAGCTTTGTAATGAGCGAATCTCTGGTGTAAGACAATGAATACATATCAAGTTATAACGTCCACTTTTGAGAGTGCAGTTCTTTACACAATGCGAAATTAAGAAATTTCGCAGACAACTCTTTCTCCAATGTCAATGCTCTTCAACAATCGAGACATGTTAAACGTCAACATAGGTCTTTTTATTAGCCCTAACGCTGGCGCAGATATTACGTCTCAACTGGTAACGCTTATGTATTTTTTGTGCAATACGATTATACTCTACGCAGTAGATAAAAAACCGGTTAAATGTTTTACACATTTGCAATGACAATGCTTGCCAAGATGATTGTACCGTAATCCATTGATTAAGCATCCATCTTCCAATATGTCCTCTATAAATAATCCCTACCCCCAAATAAGCTCCCATTCAGCAATTCAATTTTACAATTAAATGTCTGACGCTTTTCAAGGATTAAAGACTATATAATAAGGTGCTTTTATAAGTATTGCATTAGTCCAAGTATTGACTTGGGCTATTATACTTCAGGAAATCTACAATCTTCGGGACTGCCTCTATAGCTCTAATTGATCAATTAATCAATCAATTGGTAAATGGATCGACTGATTGGTCAGCTGCTTTATTTATCAACTGACATAGTAATAAATATATAGGCATATACGCCTACTTTCTATGAAGTCATGATATTTCTATATAAACTTTAGAAAGGTTAATGAATAGTCCGATCTCCCGCACTAAGAAGTGTAACCCAGTCCTTCTCGTTGTGATTACATCTTATTATTTCTTACACCTAGTAATGCAACACTTTACATAGCATACGTTAAAGGTGGATTCAAACTTAAGTCCTTACATTTAATGCTTTTGCATGCTACTTAAAATTTCTCATACCCATTACTACATTTAAAAATAAATAACGTCGGTTTTTCATTCCGTTGTACAGCTGTTCCAGGCCCCAAGGTTTACATGGTAACGGTCAAAATTGTGAACTTAGCAAACGTCGATTCCACAGTTTATTGGAATGATGGCTCACGTATTAATGACAAAGTCATTACAATTGGTCAAGTATGGGAAATCAATCAAAACATTACAATGGCTGATGTCCAAATACCTCGCGATTATCACTTCTGGGCTTACCGCTTTAATACATTCGAGAGACTTTACATCAATGGCATAGAAAACGTTACCATACAACCGGCAATGGAGAGAATCGTATATGTTCTTTATATTGTCCAAAACAAAGGTAAGTGGCTTAAATATTTTCAGGTTTTACTACAAATTCTCTAGCTTGCGGAACACTGCTCACATGTTTCCATGTAGAATATGTAGCTTCATTGTATTCTTTCATAGACCTCAACTTTGAAATTTTGTCCACTGAATCTTGGCTTAATCGTTTTAAAGTCTTCTGACTCTTCTGGACCACGTTTAATTTGCCGTTTGATAAATCAGCTTTTAGGACTGATACGAAATCATAAGTTTATTGTTAATTTTAATATAGCAGACTCGTGCCCCCACCCCTTACACTATTCCCCCTTAACTGAGCCAAATTAACGTCACATCTTCGTGCATTTTTAGGTGAAAAAGGAGGAGAGATGAAAACCTACTACATTAATGTAGAGTTTACTAACAATGCTACAGGAGATGCCTCTTTGCAATACATTGAATTTGGATACAGTCGAGAACGTGTTATCTATGCAGGAACAACATATCGTCTGTTCGCTGTTATGAGAACTACTGTTGTACCTACGTTTGAATTTACAGCGAGAAAATATGGAACTTCTAATATTTACTACTTGAATTACAATGAAAAATATGTAGTGACTGCGGGAGAAAATCGTGGTGACACTAATATCATTTTTATCACTGACTCAGGTGAGAGGAGTGGTATCTATTTATAATTTTCTACTGCTCTTTAAGGATAAAGAACGCATACAATTTGCAGACAAGATAACAGTATTATTATGTCACATCAACTCATTTCTTTGTAGGGGTTCGCTCTGGAAAATGCACGATTTGAAAACTTGTTGGTCAAATTGATATTAAATGTAATTGTATACGGACTAAGGCTTCCAGAATTTAAACTTGGCATTATAACTGTCTATTAGTCCTTTGTGTAGAGTTCACAGTTTTGAACTGCAAATACCGGGATAACGCCGAGTTTTACTCAGCATTCCTACCTTACCTGATCATTTTGGTATGCCGTTACACTCTCATCACTACGTAAATAGAACCAACGACCACTTGTCCAATGTGTTGACTAATGAGCAGCTTTAATAGCAACTAACAAAAGACAATATGTATGTTAGGATTATTGCTCGGTAAAAGAATTGCGTGGTCCTGGACAGAAGTACAAAATGAAATAAAACAAGAAGATTTTCATTCATATGAAGTAGGAAGACACTGTTTCACATTCACCTTGTTATAGTTATAACTCGGAGAAATCTTTTGGTGGGCAAAATTTGCAAGTCGCCTTCAACATATACGACATTGCGCTAAAAACAAACTTAAAAGCATTTTTCGTCTGACACTTTTAAGAGTATGACTCGTCAGAAAGGAAATTCTAGTACATGGTTACCTTTTTTATAAGAAACATGGATCGAAACTTTGTAGCAAAGTTTCATGGCTACTTGACTTTTTCTGTGTTACTTCTTGACACATATAGGTTACATTTGTTTATCCCCTGATTTGTTTAGGCAAAGGAGTTCCTATTCAACCCCAAATGTACTACATGAACATCAACATCATTAACAGAGCAGGTTTAAAAGTAACTGTTTTATGGAGAGAGGATCAGCCAGCGATTGACATCAATCCAGATGGAACAGCCAAAATTGCCTATAAGATCATGTCTGTCGTTCCACCTGGATCCATCAATTATCGCGTATATGAATATGGTACGCCAAATTTACTGCTGCTTAACGGACAAACTGAATTGGCCATCACTCCTACTTTGACAGATACAGTTACTCAAATTATTGTCACGAAATCAGGTATGTCAAGCCTTTTGTTCATGTCAGTAAAGGTATTCCCAACAATCTATTCGTTTTCTATCAATTTATATAGTATACATCCTTCTACATTGCTTCATAAGGTATAAATGCATAATTATATCCAAGAACATTCTTCAATATAGAAGTCGACAGGGTGATCTTGTGTCTGACGAGTCAGATTTTCAGTTACGAGGCTTGGGTTCGTCGCCCCAGTGGTCATAATTATAACTTTACTTCTGATCGTCACATACTTCGACACTTTGATGTATACGATTCATTGGTAGGGTATTAGAATTGGCAACCTAAACCCTTGTGCTGTCCTGCGGATGCTCATCTAACTAAGCTATTCTATCACCGATGTGAATAGAGAAACGTTTTCAGATAACGAATCAGATATTATCCGCAAGCATTGAATCTAACTCATCGGATGGAGAGGTCAGCTTCTCCTTGCCGTAATTTCCCTCTCAGGGAGCAGCAAACACGTCGGTAGGCACATACAGAAGATTTTCAGTCAGGAAAGGGAACGTCGAAAAGCACAGTATTTCGACTGGGACTCGAACCTCAACTTTTTCCCGAGTTTTGGTCAAGTTTGCGTACTTTTCCTATGTTTTTTCGTTGATTAACTGGTATACATTTTCTATACATGAAATATTTATTCATAAAGAATTTCTTTCATGTCTTAAGTAAGCCAGCTATTTTGTTCGTCGTAGGTGGAGGACCAGACATGAAAATTTATTACCTTGTCCTCGAGATCACAAATAATCACAACAGAGTTGCAACGGTGACATGGATAGAAAATGGACAACCTAAATATGAAGACATTCCTGCGTTTGGACAGAAGTTTGTAGAATCAATTATATCTTCCAGTACTCCACCCCAGTCCATAAATATAAGCGCGGTTGAGAAAGGGACCCACATGGCATTGAAAATGAATTCTCTTGACTCCTTGGAGGTGACACCGCTTGAGATCAAAACAAGAGTTCGCGTCTCAATTACATCAAGTAAGTTGCAAATGTTCCAAATTATGGGAACATCGAGATACTCCTCGTTGTAACGAAAATAGGTCTAAACGTCAAGGTTTACCAAAACGGAGATGAATAGGGACACTTATACGCATGTACTTGTTATAGATTTTATATATAGTGGTAATCCTTTAGCTTCTAAAATCCTGTATGTGGTTTTGGGAATCATTGTTCTCATTACGGCCGTTGTATTTCTTTTTGTCGTCATTATCGTTACCAGTCACCGTCATCACTGTTATCGTCATCATCCTCTTAAATCATCTTAACCACTCACTAATTATAATCGTCTCTTAGCAACGGGATTATTTTTATCATCATTATCCATTCATTCACTTATTTACTTGTATCATCATCACCGTCTTCATCAGTTGATTTAAAGATGACTTACCTTCATAACACGCAGGGTTGAAATATTTTGACTTTCTGTTCTAGCAACCGGGCAGGGACAACTGCAGACCTACTACGTCAGTTTCAGAGCTGAAAACGTGGCATCAAAAGATGCCGAAATTAAATGGAAAGTTGGAGGAGAAGAAAAGACCTTACCAATCTTAAAAATGACGGCCATTACACAAACCATGACGATGACCAGTATGACTTTCCCCCAGGCCTTCCAAATGGTTGCCTATGAACAAGGAACAACAAACGTTCTCTTAATAAACGGCCAACAGGCCGTTCAGGTTCAGCCACAGAAAGTGTTAAGCACTGTTGTGTTGAAGATTACTGATTCTGGTAGGTAGATATTTAAGCACATATATATTGTTAGAATACTAAGTGAGTAGCTACCTTTTTTTCTTTCTATCGATTTCTCTTGAATTTACAGTTTTAGACTATCGACATAACTAAGGGTAAGGTGACTATTCGTTGATAGTTGTGAGCACGAAGTTAGAGAATATCCAGTTTCGGGATTGAGGGTCCGTGCCTTTACTGTTTGAAACGAATACTCCTCTAAAATCCGTGCCAAAAACGCAATAGGAGATCTTGTGATAATTTTCATCTGCACAAAATTCCAACCTTACTGAAATGTTCCATCTAATACACGATATATTTTAAAACGTCAGAGAACTGAACGAAAATAAAACAGCAAAACTTTGTAACCAGAAATAAAATCGAACTTCATGTTTTCGTAAATTACAAAATAAGCAAGGATTTAAATAAGCAAATTATTGATCGTTATTCTGATGTCTCTTAACAGCCCAATATTCTATAATGTTTATCATCAATCCTTAAGTTATCAACTGCATGAGAAAAGTGAATCTTATGCAGTGTTTCGCCGTAAGAGCACAGCATTTTAAAATTCTGTGCTGGTAGGCCTTGTAACTAGTAAACTTGACAAGGTGGCTTGTTTTCTTCATGCCATTTCAGGCACTGGAGGAGAAACACTCAAGTCCTATACCATATCACTGCAACTCATAAATGTTGGTCAGAAGGATGCTCTACTACGTTGGAACATTGGTATTCAACAGAATCAACTTATTGTCCCATCACTGGCAAGTGTAGATCACGAGATCGTGTTTAATTCTACACAAGGACCACCAACAGTTGAGTTTAATGCCATCGAAATGGGATCAGCAACAGTTCTTAAGTTGAATGGACTGAATCACTTAATCATTACACCTTCCGAAGGCCAAACACAACAGACCATTCGGATTGGTGATGGTGAGTCTCTACATTATTTAATTCAGCTTAGAACGTGTTAATTTTGAACAAACAAGTGTATCTGTAAATGTTAGTAGTACGTATAGATCTTAACAATACACCTTTTAAATATTTCGGAAATTGACTGGTAGAGCTGACTGTAATTTAAGTCTTCGGTTATGTTTTAAGTTCTTTATCAAGTAAATTCGACATTATTGAGGGCAGTGCAGTGAACTTTGTCTATGCAATGACATTGTGAATGGGTTTTGTTTCACAAACGTTTTTATAAGTAAGTGTGTTTCTTCTTGGTAAGCGTTTTGAATATAGTCTTGTCAGCAATAAAGTTGCTACGTGAATGAAACAAAGATAAGAATGATAAAAATAGTTCCATTACATGCGATATATAGTTGCAATCCCTCACAAATCATGATGGTAGATACATTGTACTATAGAAAGATAAATTGAGTTGCTACTGCAATGTCACTTTATTTCTACAATCTTTGTAATTTGGTTTTAGCTGAAGTATTCTGTCTCCATTTTCAGAAACGACAGTAAACCAGAAAGCTTATTACGTTGGCCTAGAACTCAATAATACAGGATACCGTGACGTCACACTGAAATGGGAGGAGCCTTCTGGAGCAAAACAGCAAGTCATTCCCAGAATGGCTAGCACATATTACGAAATAGTGATCACTAGCACTCAGACCCCATCTCCAATTGTATTCAGAGCCGTTGATACAACCACAGGAGAATCTCTTCAGCTTAACGGACAAAACACGTTGAGTTTACAGCCATCCTTGGAAAGATATCGAGTGACGGTCTATTTCCAGGGAGGAGAAGGTAAGAACACAGTTAATGATGTCTTTAAAAGATCCCTGTAGTACAGGCCAAGCAAGTTTTTTCACTATGAGTCTTTGAGAAACACTTATTTAAGAGAAAGACAATAAAGAAAGTGTACCATAACATATAAGGATGATGACGACAATGAGATGAATGTAATGCGACAGAGTCAGAGGTTTGGTCTGCGCCAAAGCGTTTTTGTAGAGAAACTAGAGAGCTTGATATAGCCTCCTCCTGTACAATACACCTACTGATACATGCCCACAACCGTAAACATTATCATCGTTTCGATCATCGTCATAATTATCATTATGATCATCATCACGGCATTGAACTTCCATAATGGGCATTTTCCCTTTCCACGGTAGTGCTCAATGACCTTGATCCCTTGCAGACGTGTCTAAGTATTGTGGGGCTACTCAATGTATGGTATTCGACAAAGTCATACCTTTTCGGCCTGTCTACACTACCCACTGAATAACAGATAAAATACAAAACTTGTACCTTTCCCAACCTTTTGTAGAAGAAAATGATCCATCCGCGAATTTCCCATAAAAAAAGGGTTTCAGTCATGCGACTGGATAGCACGCTTATCGATACTTACTTTAAGATAATAAAGAAATATTCTTTAAGAAGAGTACAGTATGGAAACTTAAAAGCTATTCTGTAGGGGTATCGGGACCTCTAATACCATTATCAGAAAAGTAAGCAACAAAGACTGCCTTATCGTAATGTAAAGCTGCATTCTACGTCAGTGACAACATCTAAAACTGTACAGTGTACTTTTACTTGCTAGGAGGGCAAGGAGGGCAAGGAACGAACAAAATATATTACATTTCACTTAGAGTAAATAACTTCGGAACTACACCAGTTCTTCTAAAATGGATGGAACAAGATAAGGAAAAAGTAGTAGAAATCCCAGCTACGGCTTCCATGCAGCAGGAGATTACATTTGTGTCAGTAACTCAACCGAGTGCAGTTGAATTCCGCGCGTATGAGAAAAATAGTCGACAGCTTCTACTCATCAACAGGCAACAAAGTTTGTCGTTGACGCCGTCCTTGACAAAGTCGTGGTATGATGTGACATTAGGAGGTGGAGGTAAGTGGCAAAGTTAATTATCGATTATGTCGTTGAGGTATCAGAGGGTGACACGTGAAGGTAAACGGGTAAGCAAACCAACAAAAGCGTTTTGGACCATGATTGTGATATTTATAATCTAATGATCGAGCTCTGTTTATCGTAGATAGTATTTTGTTGTTTGGATTACGATACCGTGTTAAAGAAGAGACAGTTAATGGAAGGCATTTACAGTACTAGATATCGTTTAAACTACTTACGTTGTTGTGATAACTATATCTATGCAACTGTAAACTTGTTTTCTGTTAAGTAGCTACTACATTGGCAGACAGTCACCAGTGGAATATGTAACCACCCAATCGCAGGCATTGACCACAATGACTTGAAAATGGTTGATCTTAAACCAGCGGATCTACCAAAGGACTAAACGGCTTCACTGGTGGATGGATCTTGAGCATTTATATCTGACACGATCATTCCTAGTTGTCTAGCTATCGAGAAAAGCGCCATCCATGATGTATGAGGGATAGGCGGTATGCTTGGAAAGGGTTCATACTTGTACAGAGGGAACACAACTAAATCTATGTCTTATCTTCAGTATTCTTAGCTACTGACACAGCGCAAAGGAAAGTACGTATGCCTTTGCACACGAAAAGGGGACGGAAGGGGCCAACAGACTCTGATAAGAAACTTGGGACTGTAAATTGATAAGTTTGATCAGTGGTACTTTATGGACAGCGCTTGATTTTTTAATAGGATAATTACCACATAAGAATGATGCCCTGGAGTGTTGTTTTTCCATTCCTACTCTCAAAAAGCGCCAGACATATGAAGGACGTGGTTACTCCGTCAAGGTGTCGATATGGTTACGTTCGCAAACAATTTTTTTTATTGAAGAGGCAAATTTGTTGAACACGGGAAGCGAATTAAGTCACTGTGCCGCCCGGTAAACAAAAGTTTACTTGTTCTAAGAGTCAATAGCTTTGTATAAATGTGAAATGTCAATAGAAAACACCCAGCTGAGCAGTACATTAAATCACTGTTAATATGTACGTTGGTAAATGGCCATTTGATTAAGATTAATAACAAAAGCAAGTAATTTGTGGCGCCGCAGCTGCAAGAGGAAAACGCCTACTCTATCCAATGCCAAATCGGCGCACTTGATATTCAAAATGTGTGTATCTCAGCTAGTGTAATTCCAGTATCGAAGGTAACCTAAGCTACGACCTACTGTAGCTATGTCCATAGCATGTGTCGTTCTTGAAAGGCTAGTGAGAAAATTTTCTGTATTCAGAAAATGTTGAAATTTCATCTTAACAGTAACAGCATGGGCTCCGGATATCTTTTTGCGTGACTGATTTAAAGTCCTGATCCTAATTTGTCCTTTTCTGTTCCGTTGACATATAATCATTTGGTCTCTCTGGGCTTCTGATCCCATTTGCTTCACCCACCTGTTAAAGCACATGGTTTACTTTTAAGAACCACTTGCTGTTATAAGCATGACCCAAAACAAGTGGTGACTTCTAGGTGGCGTAGCGAGTTGAGCCCCCTTGTTAAGATTTTTTTTCAATTTGGGGGGTTCAGCTCCCTCGAGCAACTCTGTATTGTTCTTCCTTTCGACAATTTCTCCCTGTCCTTGAAAGGTCTAGATATTTTCTTTTGCAAAGATCTTGATGTAGGGTGCACATCAATTGTTAGTCCTCTGATCCTTAACACCTTTAAAGGTTGTTAACATAAAGTTGGAAAACCGTCGTTTAAGTGTTTCCTGTTTTTATTTAAAAATTTTTATTAATATTATTGTGTATTGGCTTATTTATAGCAGACAGTTATCATTACAATCTTCAAATCTAGACGCATATGTATTGTATAGCGTATACAATTATGAGTAACTAGAAAAGCACTCAGAGAACTCAGACCTAAGCCAATCATATTGTGATTCCAACCAAACGGTTTAGAACAGCTGGAAACCAATCGGTTTCCAGATGGCTTTTGAGTCACAGATCAGCACTGGCACACGAGAGAAAGAAACAAGTTATCAAGACCAAGGAAGACTCTCGTGAGCTCACGCTCTTATGACTCTCACAAGAGTGTTTAATTTTGATATGATGATATCTTGTACGTTTTCATGGTTATTGAGACCTTTACAGTGGTCGTCTATAAAGTTTAGCTTAGTTAAACGTTGGTTATTAAACAGCATCTATGAGAATATAGGTGTGGTCATACGAAACCACATTCCCTCTTGTGAAATTGCTCCTGGAACCCCACCTGCTAATTTTTTTAGAAATCACCCCTGACTAGAACGCAGTGGTAATGTTCTACAGCAAACGTTATTAACCACAGGCACAGTTACTGAAATTTACACTGAGACTAGTCTTTATAACCACAGTTTTATATTTTGTTAAACCTACCGTAAATATTGAAAAACTTCGTCTTCTGTTCACACTTTGATCTGAGTGACAGCTAGCCTTTATAATTTTCTCTAGAAGCCTTTGTTAGCAACCAGTTTCTGATATTCTTACTTTATTTATCCAAGCACAAACCCATAAGCATATTTATTGTTGAATACCGTTTATTCATTCACAATGACATTCTGGACGGTGCAGAAAGATTGATGCTTACAATTTTATAGTTTTAATTTTGTAGGAATATCTAAAATTTGTACGCTCCCCCTAAGTCACGCACGAGAGAGGTCCTTACCCTTACCTTCTGTAACTAACATAGGTTAAATACAAACCAATCAACCGATACTTAGCTTAATTGAAGCAGGAAATCCATTTCATGATACACTGTGTAATTGAGACACATGTCTACACACATTTAAAAACACGATTGACATAAAATGACTTCATTGTTGCATTTCCTTGTTTTTTCTAAGGAAAATGATTCAATAGCAAATTTTTGACACGAAAAATTGAAGTGATTAGACAAAAGGACTGTAAAATCCGTAATTTCTACGGTATCTGTCATCTGCTAGCCCACCAAACACTTATATTTAACTATCAATTTGAAATGCAGCGTTTCTTACAGATACTTACATACCAATGTCCATGTTCATGTTTTGAAAGGAGGTTTAAGTTTAGTAGACAATAACAACATGACGTATTAAAGTGTGACAACTTTGGATTTGCTTGTCGAAGTTCCACCTTCACAAATTATGAGAAAGCTATCTGTCTACAAAGAATTCCCTTCAAGTCGACATGAAACTCGGACTAACAATGCAAATTCATTCCCTTTAGTTCTTAAGTTCATTTCTATATTCGTCGAGGCTCGTCTCAGAACTGAACACCTGGACACTTCGTCGACTACTACATAAGCGCTATGCTCATCCATTAGCAGGGATACATTCGTGCAGAGTAAGATCAATCCAAGTCACAAAAACCCACATCCGTAGGAAATATCTCTCCTTCGTGAGCACGACACAAAAATCTATCATTACGAGGTCCTTGACATGTTAGACACAGTTGTATCGGATGTATGCTAAATACGGTCAGTATAAAAGCAGACTAGGTTAACATTACTATACATTGTTATTCCAGGCGGGCAGACGGGACAGACTCAAGCATATTATGTTTCATTCAATATTAAGAACCAGGCCACTACCACCATCCTGTTGCGCTGGATGGAAGGATCACAACAAAGAGAGGTCGAGATTCCTGGTCTTGCATCCATCTTGAGAGAAATCACCTTTTACTCCAACACGCAACCAGGGGAAGTTATATTCCGTGCATTTGATAAACTAACTGGGGAACCAGTCTATATCAACAGTCGGGAAACATTCACCGCGACTCCGTCATTAATTAAGAACACAATCTCTATCACCATTGGTGGTGGTGGGGGTGGAGGTAATCATTCATTAAATCTATCCTCATTTAACATTTTGCTATTTCGTTGATAAATGCAAGTTAAACCTTTATGTAAACCCAAAATGAAAAAATCACGCATTACATTTTCTTCCGTTAAATATTTATCAACGCTGTCGAGCTTGTGTCATATCTTCAAGGAGTCTGTTGAGGACAACAACGTCAGCTGTTCAGTCACTAGTTGCATCATTGTTTAAGATGAGTTAACATTTATGCAAATCCTGGTCTTGGCAATATTGTTACTTGCTTAAACCAAAGAAAAGAAGAAAGAAAGAAACACTGAGCACATTTGTGCTTGTTTTCTTCCCAACCATGCCTCGGCAAATATAATTTCGGTACTAGGTAAGCTTGTTTCTCTAAGGATCCTTCACAGCAACCTTAAATTCGCAATGTGTTTCATGGTAATGAAAAATCGACTTACATTAATATACGTTGTCATTCCAGGCGGGCAGACGGGACAGACTCAAACATATTATCTTTCATTCAATATTAAGAACCAGGCTACTAGTACCATCCTGTTGCGTTGGATGGAAGGATCACAGCAAAGAGAGGTCGAGATTCCAGGTCTTGCATCCAAATTAAGAGAAATCACCTTTTACTCCAACACGCAACCGGGGGAAGTTATATTTCGTGCATTTGATAAACAAACTGGAGAACCAGTTTACATCAATGGCCGAGAAACATTCATCGTGTCTCCGTCATTAATTAAGACAACAATCTTCATAACCATTGGTGGAAGTGGAGGTAATTGTTCACTCTATCTCTCCTTATTTAACAGTCTCTTCTTATAATTGGTTAACAAAAGCTAGCTGACCTCCTACATAAACTAAAGGAAAGAATCGCGGATACTTTTGGTTCTAGTGCTAAGTTTTTCCGACATAGTCAAGGACAACTGTCTTGCTTTAAGGGACTCTTTTTAACAGAAAGTGTTAGACATTCGTAAACTAGCAACTGCTCGTGGTAATATATTTGCCTTTAGCTTCTAACAGTGCTCATCATTAATGAAAATCCCGTTCATCTCAATATTGCCAAAAGCACAAACCGACTAGACTTGGGTGCATTTGTTTCTCAAATATTAATCTGCGGTATGTACTCACTACAAACAGGATCCCGGTCGTAGTCATGCCAAGGTGAAGTGAGTTTAAGCCACAAAATAATCGATAAAAAATACGCATTTACTTTGTAACATGTGTACAGTAAGCGAAATAAGAATGAGATTGAATGAGATGAATGTTTCACGTGCCTTGTTATTCCAGGCGGGGAAACAGGGCAAACCCAAACATACTATATCTCCTTCAGGATACAGAACCAGGGTAGCGATTCCATTTTACTACGTTGGATGGAAGGATCACAACAAAGAGAAGTTGAGATTGCAGGCTTCGCATCCATGTATAGAGAAATCACCTTTTATTCAAACAAACAACCAGGAGAAGTTATATTCCGCGCATTCAACAAAGTAACTGGGGAACCAGTCTACATCAATGGTCAAGAAACGTTCATGGTATCTCCTTCGTTGATTAAGACAACGATCTCCATCATCATTGGTGGAGGTGGAGGCGGAGGTAATAAGTACATCTTTTGTGTTTCATTCACATTGTATGCAAATCCAGTTTTGCCTTTTTATCTCCCAAATATACGTCAGACAACGTAAGGAACTTCTCTCGGTTTTGAAAAGAAATTTCATCCGCTAGTATTACATTCCTCTCCGTTTGAGAAGATAACCCAGCTACAATTTGCATTTGTTACGTACTATCTGGAACCCATGCAGCTGTGGAAGACACAGAATTTTCTAGGAATCTTACACGGAATTATTTCCTTGCGTTTATTTATTATTGTATTCTCAACACCACGCATAACGCTGTGTAGCATTATGAGTTGAAGCCCAGGATAAAAAATGGTTTACAACAATCTTTGCATTTCGGAAACTTATGCCAATATGTTCCTTTCGGAAAGGCTCCACTTTCTGTATTAGACCTCTGCTTATAACTTGTACAATGTGATCGAGTCCTTTGAAAGCTAACCTTGTGTCAGTGCAATGAAACGGAAGCTCAGAAAATTTTACGAACGATCGTTTTGCAGGAAACTTACAATATTTAAATATCGTCAAGTGCATGTTTCCTTTGATTCCCTACAAAGAAACATGATTATTCCTTACTATACAACTGACTCGGTCTCGAAGTGAATTTCTGATAACATGTATTTGATCAAAAAGAAATTTTTTCATACGAAATAAAAAACAAATATTTTAAAGTCGCACTGTGCAAAGTATGGCAAAGTATGAAGCGGTAGAAAAATTAATGGGCGTAACTTTTATGTGCCTTGTTATTCCAGGCGGCGAGACAGGGCAAACCCAAACATACTATATCTCCTTCAGGATTGAGAACCAGGGTAGCGATTCCATCTTACTACGTTGGATGGAAGGATCACAACAAAGAGAGGTTGAGATTGCAGGATTTGGATCCATCTATAGAGAAATCACCTTTTATTCAAATAAACAACCAGGAGCTGTACTATTCCGTGCATTTAACAAGATAACTGGGGAACCAGTCTACATCAATGGTCAAGAAACGTTCATGGTATCTCCTTCGTTGATTAAGACAACCATCTCCATCACCATTGGTGGAGGCGGAGGTAATAAGTCCCGTTTTCTGTGTTTCCTCCATAATGTCTGAGTGTTCTCAGCACATAATTAGGCATTACATTGATAACTCACATGGAGAACTAAAGCCGTAAGGGAGTCTGACGGCCTTTATACATGAGGGAATGGTATCACTTTGCTTCTCGCTTATTCTTATTCACCAAAACAGAGTGTAATATCTCACATTCGGCCAAGCAGATAGGAAGTTAAATGCATTGGAACAAAGTGTACTTACTTTAATAGGTATCTGCTAGAACAATAGTTCTGTGCATCGTTTACATGCAGCTGTCGTAGGAAAGAATCATCCTTGGCGTTGAATATAATCTTAACGCAATTTGCTAGTGTATTGTTTTGAAGCCTAGCTTCCATATGAGTCCAACCTGCAAAACGTACTACCATAAAGTAAAATATGTAAGGCTGTGCAATTACTTTTAACAACACTGACCGTATCCTACTTACTTGCTCATCGATATGCAATCTAGATTGTGAACAATGTACAGTTGACACTTT
>JANTCA010003344.1:0-29598 GCA_024741275.1 Chironex yamaguchii | reverse complement strand
AACAACACTGACCGTATCCTACTTACTTGCTCATCGATATGCAATCTAGATTGTGAACAATGTACAGTTGACACTTTGTTAACACATCCCATGAAATTTGAATCCACTTTTCACTGCATATAACTTTAACACTGATGTACATTGCTATTACAGGCGAAGGAACGGGGCAGGTAAAAACATACTATGTCTCTCTCAAGATTGATAACCAGGTGCCCAAACCCATCCTGTTACGATGGATGGAAGGATCACAGCAAAGAGAGGTTGAGATTATAGGAACTGCATCCATGTACAGAGAAATCCTATTTAACTCAAATACACAACCTGCGACTGTATTATTCCGCGCATTTGACAAACTAACTGGGGAACCAGTCTACATTAATGGTCAAGAAACGTTCATGGTTTCGCCATCGTTGATTAAAACCACAATCTCCATCACCATTGGAGATGGAGGTAATATATCGCTTTTATATACCTTTGGTCTGTCTCTTTAAACGCCTACCTCTACTGATGTCTTAAGATCGCACATAAATTAATAGTCCCTTGATGCCGAAATCTTATTTTATCTCCATATTTCTTCAATTTTTAATCTACATGATCGTCATTGGTAACCTTAGAGCTTGCCTGAAATCGATACTTCTTCCTAACTCTTGAACGGGAGTCTTATAAAAGTGATAAGGCACCATATTGTGGGTTGAAGCTTTAAATTGGGAATTTTCAGCATTATAAATCGAATACTCATTCCTAAAACAGGAATTAGATTAGAATGACGCCGTTATGAACATCATTCTTTCGCTTGTGAGTGGTTGTTTAGGTGTCTTGCTGGTATAAACCCGCCACATAGGTGATATCTAACTTAATATCGGACAAAGGCTAGTAGTTAGCATGATAACCAAATTTATTTATTCCAGGTGGTGAAACCGGACAAGCACAGACATATCATGTTTCTTTCCGAATAACCAACAGTGGTAATTCTGATGTATCACTTCGATGGATTGAAAGGTCTGAATGGAAAGAGATAGAAATTTCCAGATTTGGAACTATGCAGCGAGAAATTTCCTTCGTTTCCACGACACAGCCCAGTCCAGTTGAATTTAAAGCCTACAATAAACAAACTGGCCAAATTGTGCTGATCAACGGCAAAGAGAGTTTGACAGTTACTCCATCGCTGTCTAAAACAGTCGTGTCAATAAACATAGAAGGCGAAGGTAGTCGTACATGTCCATTTTAGCACCGGTTTTTGTCCTTGCATGTCCGTCTTGTCTATTATGCGTGCCATGCTCGAAAGCTATGTGTAGTACTCTTTTTATATCAAAGTTTGGTTTCAATGTTTCATTAGGAACTTTGCCTCCTTTCTTTTAAACTCTACCAGAGTTTGGTCCTCCATTTTCGCCAAGCTTACATCGTCTATATTTCAACATTTCATTAAACGGAAGACTATTGACCAGTTTTAGCATCTGTCGTTCTAATCATAAACGACATTTTACGAAGACTAGTGGAGTTGATTTACTATAATGTATTTTGCTATGTGGTTTATTCAATTAGGTCTTTTAACATTCTGATTCTATTGAATAGCGTGGGTACCTTTCTGTCATGAACGTAGGACCCAATCCAGTATTTCATCGCAAGTTACTTTATGACCTATCACTGTTTCTGATTAACATTAATGATGTGCTTACTCTTTCAGGAGGGGTAACGGGACAAACAAAAACGTATTATGTTTCATTCAACCTCAACAATGTACGCGGTAGAGCCATCTTACTACAATGGTTTGAAGGATCTCAGCAACGAGAGATCGAAATACCTGGCTTTGGTTCCATACACAAAGAATTTACAATTGTGTCTTCTGCCCAGCCCAAAGCAGTCGAGTTTAAAGCTTTTGATAAATGGACTGGACAAGTCGTACTTATGAACGGCCAAACGAGTTTATCAATCACTCCATCCGTCATCAAGACATCGACCTCCATCACTACTGGGGGTGGAAGTGAAGGTAACATTCATTGCATTTAAGCCATATCCTGGACGTAACAAACTTATCCCATTTCCAGTCTAAACTTTCTTTAGCTTGTAGAGAATCCTTGAATTTCTCTATGACATTTCTGTTTGCACTTTACGATTATTCCAATAGTGTTTCCCATAAGTTGTAAGAATGCTTGCGAGTAAAGAGAAGCAGCTCGCACAGGAATCTAAACCATATATTTTGTAAATCGTGTATAGACAGAGCTACCACGTACCGCACCTTTAGATTCCGGTGAAAAACCAGCCATTCCCTTAAAAGCATTTACTTACTTCTCACAATCTACTGATACCCGGTTGAAAATAAAATATCCTAACCTCGTCGACAATCCTTTTTCACACGGTGGTTTTAATCCTATCTCTATGTAACGAGTTTGATACTTCGTCCACGCTTCCTCCAGAAAGTAAACATCGATCCCTTATTTACCTCCAACAGATGGGGATAACCCTTCAGTATCTCCCACTCCACAACGATTGCTGTGTACTCCGTGATGTTTAGATTACTCCCGCTCAACCAAGTAAACCTTCATTGGTTCCTTCCATCAAACAATAGCGTACCACTCTCTACACTAACCCCAACAAGTGGCGTTTATCTTAAACAATCCCCACCTCTTCGCTACTCCTTCTTAATTCCCTGCTTAATATATTCATACTATTCAACGAATTCAATCCACCGTCGTCGCATCCCTGAATAGTAGCCTTCGACGAAAAATATTTGGTACCAAGAGCCTGCAATTATCCTTTAGCATTTCCCAAGTCGACCACGATGGTCTTGTACTCTGCGGTTTTTACATCGGTTCCCGTCAACCAGGACAATCATCATCAGTTGCTCACACAAGATAATAACCTACAACACCCTGGATTGTCTCCATCAGACTGTGCTTACCCTTCAACATCCCTACATATTCCACGATACTTTTGCACTTTGTGGTTTAAGTTCTACACCTATTCAACACAATGAATTATACTGTGTAGCTTCCCCCCCCCCCAAAAAAAAGTAGCCTTTGATAGCATAAATAGGTTCAAAACGACCCCGATTACCCTTCGGTACCCCGAACTCAACCATGATCCCTGTGCAAACCTCGGTCTATGTTTTACTCCTTTCCAACGAACTTATCCTTCTGTGCTGCTCCTTACGAATATCAGCATTCGGTAAGCTAAAATACTTCCAACAGAACACGATATCCCTTATCCATCTATCTCCAACCCGAAGATAATGGCCTTGAACTCTGTGGTTTTTATGTCATTCCCGGGCAAACAATTCAAACGGCGTTGTTTACTCACACACGATAATCGCCTACAACAGCCTAGATTGTCTCCTTCAGACTGTGGTTACCCTTCAACGCCCTTAATTCTTCCACGATCCTTTAGCCCTATCTGGTTTTACGTCTACACCTATTCAACGTATCCAATTCTACTGCGTACCGGTCTCCAAAAAGTAAACTTCGGCGCATACATTTGTTCCAGAAAACCGCGGTTACCCTTCAGAATCCCGATGATCCGTTTGCACTCCTCGGCTTATATTTTACTCCTCCCCAAAGAACTTGATCCTTCTGCGTCGCTTCCTCCCAACTTTAGCATTGGCTACTGTAAATTCCTTCCAACAGAACGCAATAGCCCTTCAGCAACCCCAACTCGACCATGACGGCCCTGAACTCTGCGGTAGTTAAATCAGTTCCTGTCAACCAGGTCAATCATCATCGTTTACTCACACAAGATAACTGCATACAGCATCTTAGATTGTCCCTATCAGACTGTGCTTACCCTTCAATATCCCCACATCTTTCACGTTCCTTTAGCACTTTGTGGTTTTAATTCCACACCTATTCAACATATTACATTGTTCTGCGTAGCTTCCTCCAAAAAGTAGCCTTCAGTGGCAAACAGTCCCTCCAGACGACCGCGATTACCCTATAGTATACCCAAGTCAATCATTATCTTCCTGCACTCCTTGGTTCATATATTACTCCTATCCAACAAACTTAATTCTTCCGCGCCGCTCCTTCCGAACATTAGCATTAGGTACAGTAAACTCCTTCCAACAGAACGTGATAACCCCTCACCATCCCCAAATTGGTGATGTTGGCCTAGCACTATGCGGTTTTCATATCGGTTCCGTCAACCAGGTCGATCTTCATCGGTTGCTCACACAAGATAATCGCCTACAACAGCCTAGATTGTCTCCTTCAGACTGTGGTTACCCTTCAACGCCCTTTCATCTTCCACGATTCTTTAGCCCTATCTGGTTTTAGGTCTACACCTATTCAACGTATCCAATTCTACTGCGTACCGGTCTCCAAAAAGTAAACTTCGGCGCATACATTTGTTCCAGAAAACCGCGGTTACCCTTCGGAATCCCGACCTCGACCGTGATCCTTTTGCACTCCTCGGCTTATATTTTACTCTTACCCAAAGAACTTGATCCTTCTGCGCCGCTTCCTCTCAACATTAGCATTGGCTACCGTAATTTCCTTCCAACAGAACGCGATAACCCTTCAGCAACCCCAACTCGACCATGATGGCCCTAAACTCTGCGGTAATTAAATCAGTTCCCGTCAACCAGGTCAATCATCATCGGTTGCTCAGGCAAGATAATTGCATACAGCACCTTAGATTTTCTCCTTCAGACTTTGCTTTCCCTCCAATGTCCCCACAATTGCCATGATCCTTTTGCGCTTTTCTGTTTGGTTCTGCCCCTGTGCAACGTATCTAATTCTTTTGCGTTGCTTTCTCTTAAGGGTAACCCTCAGTAACCCCAAGTCGACGATGGTCACTTTATACTTCGTGATTTATTGCTTATTTTAATCGGACAAATTTAGTTCTTCATTGCTACCTCCAAATAGTAGTCTTCAACACCACTATTGATTTTCATGGGACCAGGACTATGTTCAAGTATCCTCATGGCTTTAATGACCCGATTTCCCTCCTTATTTTTTATATTCCTATCCAGCCAATCCAGTCATTCCTTCGTTGCTTCTTTCGAATAGTAGCCTTCGGCAACATACATTGGTGACAAAAGAACACGATTGCCCTCCAGTATCCCCGACTCGACGTTGATCGCTTTGTACTTCGCGAATTATTTCTTACTTTTCTAAATAGCTTCTAGTTTAAGCATGCCCACAGCTTCGATGACCCTGTTGCTCTCCGTGGTTTTATTTCTACCCCTAATATGCGAATTCAGTCCTCCTGCGTTGCTTCTTTCGAATAGTAGCCTTCGGCACCATAAATTCTTTTCAGTCGACTACGATTATCCTTTTGTATCCTCAACTCGACGATGGCTTTTAGCATTGTGTGGGTTTTCAACTTACTCCTATCCAACGAATTTAATGATCCTTAGGTCCTCTTTCCAAACAGCACCCTTCGATTTCCTTCTTCGTCTCCTACAGACCGCGATTACCCTCCAATATCCCTAACTCTATGTTGATCACTTTGTACCATGATCTTGTTTACATCAAACAAAATTGTATACTTATAGTTGTTTGTTTTGGCAGCATTGTATAGCTCCTTTAGTTGGCAACTACCGTCTAGCGTCCAAAATGTAATCGTGTCAATTTATTGTGCCCCCAGCAGACGGCGACCACTTCTTAGTATCGCCAACCCTACGTTCATCTTTGTACTTTGTGAATCTGAACTTAGTATCAACCAACGGGTTCAATAATGGACGCCTCCCAACAATTGCCTCCAAAGCCTGCGCTAGTCTAATGTAAGAAGGAATTATTTTAGAAGCGTAGTTTTTGGCTGACGTGCCCCAGATTGTACAACAAGAGTTTTATGGTCTGTCGTCATAACCTCTTGCGAACCAGCAAAGACGATCCTATCGAATTTTTCCTCAAAATAGTTCCTTTCGCCTCCCGTCTTTTGCCGCCATCGCTTGTCTTTGCCTCCAACCAAGACTTACCACACTAAGTGTAAAAAACTCTCGTGTTGCCTCCGTCATAAAATGGCCTGCACTACCCGATTTTACAATTGTAAAACAGCAATAGGATTACGATGTCCTTAACAAAGGGGGGACAATAAATTCTGAATGTTCAAGTTTCTTTTCCAATCCAACAATGTCAATCTGGCTGTGTACCTTCCTGCTAACAAGTAGTCCCTGCATGTCATGTTGCACCCTATAAACAGTGTTTTTACTTCAATGAGCCCATGAGAGTGTCTTTATGTTTAGTGATTTTAAAAATCCTCAGCTACGCCCTTCAAAAGCATCGCCTGTGGTATCTCAGACTCCCCCACGATGCCCTTCTCAAACAAAGGTTTATCCTAGGTCGGCTGAATCTTCAGGTGACCCAAAGAGTTTATTGCTCAGGAAATTATTGTCTTGCGCATATCAGTTTCTCTCTTATAAAAACAATTGCCCATAATCTCCCTATCACTACCGACAAAGTTTTGATCAAATGGTGATTCAAAAGAAGCTACAATCCCTGAAGAGCCTTTCATTCTGCATGTCGGCGTGGCTGTGCCAACGTTTGCCTCTTCTGTTCGGCAACCTACAGATATTCCGACACACTTGAGTCTGTGCAGACAGCGTTGAAAATATAGCACTACGCCATGTACTCATTCTCATACCTTTGTTTCATACATCGTAATGGGAGAAGTACGAATCGTACTTGATAAGAGGCATATTTTGCTCTTTCAGGTGGAGGCACAGGTCAAGTCCGCACATATTACCTTTCCTTCAATTTTCAAAACTATGGTAGCGCTGCCGTGATGTTGCGCTGGCTGGAGAAGTCTCAGTGGAAAGAACTAGAAATTCCAGGATATGCTTCACTTAAGAAAGAAATAACTTTAACGTCAACATCTCAGCCTAGTCCCATTGAGTTCAAAGCATACAATCAAGTCACTGGTCAAACTGTCTTGTTGAACGGACAAGAAAGCCTCACTGCAATCCCGTCCACAACAAAGTTTGTGACTTCAGTCAACGTTGGAGGTAAAGACAACGACCTCTTTTATTGAATTTTTTTAGTTAACTCCTGCGTTTCTAGAAGTTGTAAACAATTATTTTGAACATTATTAAAGTTGTTTGTCTCTCTTGATCAAATGATAAAAGTCAGAATACAGGAATAATGATACTAACATTATTTGCCACGAAGGAATGAAATGACCACTCATAATATGATTGGACGTACTTTGACCAACCAGTGTCTAAATAAATTTTCCACGTTTGTGAGCACTGGTGGCGTAACAAGAACATCAATTTTGTTTTTGAAGTATAAGACTACGGTTATTAGTACGTATTTCGATCAATTCTAAATTGAGATTTTACAGGCCAGGTGAAAGTGAAGACTGCTCATTAGAGACTTGATGACAAGCACAATTCTGACTCATCTTTTCATTGTCATGGCTTAATTCGGCTCAAGTAAATGCTCAATGAAATAGATTGAAAATGTGTGACATACACCCGTTTGAAGATTCTTTATCTTACCATGCTGCTGAAATCGCTTATTTAGCCGCGGCTATGAACTAATTGACTGTCCATAGTTAATAGTCCTTCCATTAGCTATGTTTTCTCATAGCATTTTGTCACCAGCTGCCTCTATGACGGTACACCTGTCAATCGAATATGCATTACCACTCTCTACAACAGTGACAAAACTTTGCACCATCTATTGAATGACACATCGTACACATTCTTCTTTCAGGCGGAAGTACAGGCTCATCCATGACATACTATGTCTCATTTCGCATTGACAATCATCGGGATAACATTTTGTTACAGTGGATGGAGCAAAATAACCGAAGAGAGATCGAGATTCCACGTTCAGCAAGCTTAAGAAAAGAAATAACTTTTGTATCTACAACAAGACCTAACCCCGTCGAATTCAAAGCTATTGATAAGTTAACGGGAAAAGTTGTTCTTCTAAATGGCCAAACAAGTCTATTAGTAACACCATCACTAACTAAATCTTCAATCTCAATTACCATAGGAGATGAAGGTAATGAACTCGCTAATAATTACTAATGCAATGATACTTCTAATATACTCAATTTACTATCGTGCATATTTTTTTGTATTAAAAAATCACAAAGTTTAATGAAGTGGGTCAGTTAAATTCTCTCTCTTTACGACTACAACTAGAAATAAGAAATAGAGCAAAGGGTTAATAACGTCAACTAATTGATTAGGTCAATCGGTTGAATCTGAAATATTACATATATAACATCAATCTTAGACACCTTCAAATAAATCTAAAAGTTGTAATGCTCGGAAAGGAGAGTGGTTTCTACATATATATTTAACTTATGAGGTTCCAAGAGAAACACCACACAAGGTGGAGAACCGGGACCAACTTTTGTTTAGAAAGAACCAATCAAAATGCAGAAAATAGACAATGGAAAATAAATATAGACATTGATAAAGAAACCACACTTGCAATAGATTTAAAAAGGAGACACTAAACAGAAACTAAAAAATAAAGAGACAAAGTCAAAGTGTATTTCATGAGGGTAAAGGGTTATTGCATTGAGCAAAAATTGTTTCTAGGCGCTTCGACCGTGGTCTTGAGGGTTGTGTCAGGTAAATTACATCTGAGTGGCGATATGGTGGCAGTTATAAACCATGTGGGATATTTTAGTTGGATCATGAACGGATGGATTGTTTTACTCTCCAAGTGTTAGTAAATGACACGTGTTGGATTTTCTATGTTCTGTATACCTTTACGGAATTTGACTGCAGTTAGTTAATCAATTATCGCGTGCATAGGAAGCAAATCGAAATCTTTGTTAATCACAGTGAAGGGCGTTAGCTACGTACGAAACTTAGGAATTATTTAGCTTAAAAGTCAACCTTGTATAAATAGTGCAGAGCGTAAAAATATGCCCATACCAAGTGTGGTATTGGACGTTTTGCAGAACTGTTAAATTTAATAACTTCGGTATCATATAGTAATCACAATAACACCACGTCTAATTGTGACACGTTGTATCTTATGATCATGAGAGGGAACTATGGACCCAGTTCCCTTAGAAATGCAAACGACATCTAGGAAGTGAAGTCTTTGGTGCGTGTCTGTTGACAGTAGCATGCCAGTTACTACCCGGCAGTGTCGGAAACAAACCGTTTTTGAAACACAAGCCGTTTTTGAGACAAGTACATAGTGAAATGGTTGGACATTTTACTTTCAAAAACAAAGGGGGCAGGTATTGCACGGGTGACTATATAGTATCTGACCAATCTGTATCTGAGCAATTTGATGTTTCTTCCTAACTTGGTTTTGCTTGTGGGTTAGGAAAATCTAACAAAATATTTGGTTGGGAAATGTGTGCAGCAGTTTTGTTGATGGTAGGTCATACGAAGAGGAGTATGTGATCTGGTATAGTATCTGTTGGATAATTACACGTTGGATACAATTTCTTACTTAGAGACAATATCATATAATTTTATTTTGCACTACCGCAATGAGGACACAAAAGAAGGACGGTTAAAGTAATTTAGTTTTGAGAAATAAACCCAGTTTGATTAATTGTCTTGCAATTAACACGAGAGAATGATTTAATTTTCAAAGAATAATAATTTAGTAAATGGTTTATTTATCAAGTCTAATCTAAAGTGTACATAATGTAAGCCAATCAAAAATAATTGCTCAGAAAAGAATAATTAGCTACGCTCATGTATGACAAGCTTGAGTTATGACCAATCAAATAGTGGCCGGTGATACATGCTCGCTTTTATAGCCTGCTAGATCAATAATTTTTGCTTTTGTGTTTGTTAGTCGTACATAAGTAACCTTGAGCGTATCTCATATTCATTAATCAAGTGTATATCCATTACACTGTCAATATTAGCATCACACTTCGTTGCCCAAAGGCCTAAATATTAAGCTTGCATATTAAGTATAGTAAATGTATGCAAAATTATAGGCGTCTAGGTGTTTACATTATCATCGAACGAGCTTCTCCCATCCGCAAACCTGACGCGTCCCCCACGTTAGATCTCTGCCGTCGGCGGCAGGTAACGTTGTCTTCCTCCATCAGAAACATATAATGGTAATAAACACATGCACGTGGCAATGATAAATGCAGAGAAGGAGCACTGATATTTGACAAGTAATAAGTGGATGAAGGTATGTTTTCATTCGGATGCCCAACTAACACAACGTAAGCTACAGTCACTCTCAGAAGATTTTCCATGTTATTCATGCTGCCTTAGTTTCTTAGTCTGGATCTACTTCACACGTCACGACCATACATAAGCCAGGCGCATGAGCAAAGCGTCCTGTGCTTCAGTGTCACTTAACTTTCCTAGTAAAGCTTTGTATTTCTTGCAACCAATGAGGAGCCTAGTTGATAAGAGCATGGTCTAACTTCCCATTCCAGATGAGGGCCTGGGAATGACCAGAAGCTACTATATTTCTCTCAACATCGCGAACACGGTTTCGGCGGACATCATCTTGCGATGGACGGGAGCATTCGGGCAGAGTGAGATTGAAATTCCTCGATCAGCCGCAATTTGGAAGGAAATCAGCTTCGACACAGTACAGGAGCCATCGCCAATAAAATTTACTGCCACTGATAAAATCACGCGACAGCCGCTTCTTCTTAACGGTCAAGAGATACTTCTAGTAACGCCATCACCAACGAAAACCATAACTTCCATAACCATTGGCACAGGACATGCTAGGCGCTGATTATTGTCATACGTAGCAGGTCACGGAAACATGCGCAGTTGGAGTAGGATCATGTTAATTGGCTGAAACAGGAAACTAATGATGTTTTTCAAATGCTAAAAGATTCATCGTTTAAGAATACATTAATTTTACATTAGGACTTAAACCTGATAGTTGCATTAATAATTATGTATTTGGTAGGGACGGAAATGCTTTATGACCTATTATAAAATAATTATAATCAAAGGGACTATTGAAAACTCGGTAATAAAAATAGGCTGTTCAATATAATATAACATCTTTACTATAAACTGATCTAATAAATGTTCAACTGATTGACGTGTATTTTCTCACCTTTTCAAGCCGACAATTCAGTATTTGTTAACTTCTTTGTCCAATGCTATCATATGTTCCTGATAACAAATTCCTGGATTTCTGATAGTTTTCCCGTGAATCAGATACATTTGTGCTCGGCTGTATGCCATTAACATGGATATTGATAAAAATGAAATTAACGAATAGCTTTATATTTATTTTACATTTCCTACAATTTTAGTAATCTAATGCAACTTAACCCTTAAATAGGCCAAACACATGATTGTATCACAAAAATAAGTAACTTAGGACTTGATTATTGTGTTTGCATCCGTGATACAGGGTTTCTGATAGTAAACCATAGTTACAATTAAGCAGTTACTAGTCACAAAATAGCGATCAAGGACGAAAATGGTAATTTAACGAAGCTTATAAGAGTGCAACAGTCCAGTCACTAATTTTCTGCCTGCAACGTCTTCAGACTATGGCTTTAAAAATGAGACCTCGAAATTCGTGGACGGAGCATTTCTTCTACAAGGGACCTTAAAGTCTTAATTTTAGCTGTCCGTTGTTTTTCATAAACTATACGGAATTTAAGGGTCAAGTATTGGAAATGTAATTTTTGTGCTGGGGTCGGTGAACGAAATTCAACACGCATTACATAGTAACATATATGTTCATCTTCAAGTAGGGACGAATTTCAAAAGGGGAACATTTCCAGGAAGATGTAACTGCATCTTCACTTATCTTAGACGCAACTGCGTCTTTAGTACAGGAAACAGTCCCTTCCATTTATCCCCTGCGTATTTGAAATACTAGTGCTATGCATTGGCGTACATTATGTTTATACAAGGAGCTTCAAGTTGAAACAAACATATACTTAAACCAAGGTTAATTTTCCTAGCTGTACTTGACACACATTGCGTGGGTGAATTTGATTTAAATAATTTTGCCCCAAACTCTTAATCAAGCTATTGATAAGAAATTTTAACACCCTTAACTATCATGCGGCCATTACCTTTCCTTGGTATATGCAGAAATTAGACATGCGCTCATGTATGAAGTAGCAGTCTTAAACATGACATGTAGTAAGTACATAATAATTTAGTGTAATCTACTTCAATTAACAGGAGACCCTCGCGCATCTGTAACTTGAACTTTAATTTTCCTAGTCTTGATAGGACTGAGCAGTCAACGTAGATATCAAAGAAGTGTCCTTCTGCCTTTTTACTTATGAAAAAGCATCCTTAACACTAGTCTTCTTATATGTATTACACCAGTTTAACAATATGTTTAACACTCTGGTCCTTATGAGAGGTCTTAAATGTCCGTTAGGTGGTGCTTTCTTTGAGTCTAAGGTGGTTTTCGCACCTAGCACAATTGTGAAACTAGTTTTTCTTATCACGACTTATAACGCTTAATACAAAGAGAATTTGGAATATTCCTTTTTATCATATTTTTCTCTGTCGCAGCTGTATGGAACCATAAATGTAATAGATCAATGTTGATCGGATTGTTAAGGAATTTTCAACACGTGCTAACATAAATGGCGTTTTTGCACTGTGCTAATAAATTTGTGCTTCGGGGTTTCCACACTTATTTATTAATAACAACACCGATCTGATCGGACTATACACAGATCAATAGGAGTGAACGATGCCAGTGACATTTTGACACATGATATTGCAAAAATGGATGCTTCGGTTACCTTTTAAGCAAGAAATTCAAAGGGACACCTCCTGATGTTAATAAGGGTCGTGGAGTCATATCCCACTCCAACCTGCACAATAAAACTTTTACAATAATGCAAAAACGTCTTACTGGCAATTTATAGCCGCTTAAGTGTCCTACTAAACTGGTTTACTTATTTAGGTTTCTACTTTCACAAAAATATCAGGCATCGGTATAAAGAAATAAATCTTATTGATAGATCACAAGCACTACCTTTAATCTTTGCAACACTTGTGACAGTACCTAACGACTGAACACTAGGTCATTGTATCTCGGCTGGAAGATAAAAACGTATTTTACGGCACCACATGCAAAGCTTTCTGCTATATATAACTTGAAACCATGACGTACTTGGCATTTTTTACTTGGATTTTATGAATTCATATTCTCATGCGAATTGTAGACGGTACAAGTGGTGGTATAAGTACAAGTGGAAGCACTAGTACAAGCACAAGTGGAAGCACTAGTACAAGCACAAGTACTAGTGGAGGTACAAGTACTAGTGGAGGCACAAGTACAAGTGGAGGCACCAGTACAAGCACAAGTACTAGTGGAAGCACTAGTACAAGCACAAGTACAAGTGGAAGCACTAGTACAAGTACGAGCACAAGTGGAGGTACAAGTACAAGTGGAGGCACTTCAACTAGTACTAGTACAGGGCAAACTAGAAGCTACTATATTTCTTTGAAAGTCGATAACCCAAGTTCGTCTGATATCCTGTTGAGGTGGATGGATGGGGGACAGAAGAAGGAGTATGAAATTCCCCGTCTTTCATCCATGCAACAGGAAATCACTTTTGCATCTTCAGTTCAGCCTGGTGCAGTTGAGTTTAAAGCCGTAGATAAACTGACGGATAGGGCAGTACCGCTAAATGGACAGGACGCTCTGTTACTGACACCTTCTCAGGCTAAAACGCCTGTTGCTGTTACAGTAGGAAGTGGAGGTATTGAAATTGACCAAACTGTCTCGTTTTTAAATACGTTTTAATTTAGTCCTTTTAACAACATAATCATCTATTTTTGTAACTGTATCTCGGTCTTTGTAAACAATATATCAATCTCCCTTGTGATCATATAGTTTGTTATAGATCATATATTATAATTAATGAGCACCATAACAGTCATCATATGGATGAATACTATGACTTACGGCAATATTAGCAATCTTAAGTTAAGCAGATAACATATAATGATTCCAACGGTATGTTTTTATTGTAAATACTTTTCAATGCATAAGATGTTTGAATGATACTACGTAGGCTTATTTGTAAAACACTGCAGGAATACAGTATTGTTTGATGAAGTTAATTTTATGGCATGATGATAATGATAGTAATGACGATGCTATTAATGACAATTTTAATTAACCAACAATTCTACGTATAATATCATATTGTCTGTATCTTTAATATTTTACAGATATTCCAACAGGCCAAACGAAAGTATACTACATCAACATCAATTTTGTTAATGTTGAAAACCGCAAATTTAACCTGAAATTTACATTGGATGGACAAGCACGAGATATTGCAGTCGATCCAAATGCTGTTGGGCAATTCTCTGGTTCGACACTCTCTCTTAATCCAGTTGAATTTAGGGCTTATGTGTCAGGCACACAAAATCTCGTACCGATCAACAGTAAAACGGTAGAACAGGTTCAACCACAAGAAACTCCAGTTCCAGTCCACTTGCAAATAGGTAAGCATTGGGACTTTGCAAGTGCCCTTTGGTTTTACCTATGATCCGAATTGTAGTTTGATTTTAGCAGTAATTGATGTAGATAAATGACATTTTATTGCACTATATCAGCAGTGAAAAATCCAGTCAGTGCTGTAAAGCGAGCAATCCAGCGAATGCAATAAAGTGAACAATCAAGCGAGTGCTATAAAGTGACAAAGTGATTTTCTTTAAGCCAAGACAAATAGACTTTCATGAACCGAAAGTGGTTGTCCAAGCAATTTTTAAAATGTGATGGCATTTATTGTTCTATTTATTGAAATAAATGAAAATAATGCATCTATTTCTTGAATACTTAAGGTACACATTGGATGCTTTGACTCGTTTCAAAATCTTGATTACTTTCTGCAGGAACACCGCCACGTGTATTCGAATCCCCGTCTGTAGCGTCAGCCCCAGCGCCACCTCCTGCATCAGCTCAGACATTATCAGCTGCCTCTGCGCAAACGTCAACACAAGGATCGGCCCAGTCTCCAGCCCAAGTATCGGCTCAAGTTGCCGCTTCAGATTCTATTGAAGCCTCATCCTCTGCTTCACTGGAGACAACCCCAACTGATCGCTATTACTCATCATTTAGAATCGAAAACAAACTATCAGCCCCAGTAGAAATACAATGGAAAGCAGAAGAGAAAGTCAATAGTGCAACTGTACCAGCTAATGGAGTGTTTACATCTGGAAGCATCGCTATGCAAGGGTCGGTGCCTCCTAAACCAGTCGAACTAAGTGCTAAGGATCCAGCAACGAACAAGACCTTATATATCAATAATCTATCTAGCATTTCCATTGTTCCATCTACTTCTGAAAAGCAAACGCAAGCCGTTGTGACAAGTGAGCCCTCGTCCAAGACTCAACACTTCCTCAATTTATTTGTCACTAATAATGCAGGCAAGAAGGTTACGTTAGTCTGGAGTGAGAACGATAGTCCACAGACACGTGATATCGACAACGGACAAAGTATGAATCTTACTAAAGTCATTGAAGCGTCTCCAGAACAGCTCCCGTCTTACGAATTTCAAGTACATGAATATGGGACACAGACAAATCTTCTCATTAATGGGCAGAAGTCATTTGCAATAACGCCAAAGGATGATCCTGAAAGTGTAACTTATATTGTGATCAGTGAATCAGGTAAGGCGTCACTATCCCTACTGTCGATTGCATTATTAAACCATTAATAAGTATGTGGTTCCGTAAGCCACGTGTCGTATTCTAGCAATCTGCATAGCACAATAGTGTTACTTAGTTTCAATTGTCCCTATTTTCCAGCATACCCCCCCCACTTCCCCCTCCCGCAAACATACAAAAGTTTGTTATCAGTTACGCACGGTTTTTTATCATAATCAATCCGTATGATGCATTTTTGTATGAATTGCTGTTTAGTTCTAGCATTGGTCCATTTCTATTTCTATTTGTAACTTTGTGAAAAATATGTCTAAAGATGTAATAAACATATGATTTATGTGCTGAGCATAAATGTAGATGTATTCGCATACTTTGGCGCATCTGCACCATATCAATGGGCTTGCTGTACTCTTGATTACTCATAATCTTGATTAAAAAACTGATCAAATTGCAACATCAAATAGCATCAAAACTGCTTTCAATGCCCTGCAGAATTTATGGGACAATATTGCATCTGGGAATGTACCAATGCCAGATGTAAGCAATGTTCAAAGAAATAACGGAATCACTTTCGAGTTTCTCAGGGCCTTTCTGACACTGTAAAGACAGCCATGCACTACGTCGTGTCAGCTTAATCTCAAAACTGGCTTTGTTTTGCCCCCCGCAAATATTTTTCCTTTCATGATTGATACAAGACGTGAATGTGATGAAGAAAGCTCTTTAGAAAGTGAAGTACACTTAATCTTCACGACCTTCCTTTGCATAGTGGAGGATTAATGAAAATGAATTTTAACAGTCTTCAAGTTATGAAATAGATGTTTCAACGTGATCTAATAAGGCTGTCGCAAATCCCCGCTCTGCTAAGGATACAACCTGGCTTCACTCTAGAAAACAATATACATCAGAATTTGTCTCGATGACAGTCCATACTTGGGCAAGAATGAACGAGTGGTAGTTACTTAATGCATAACTGATGTCAATACATCTACATTTATAATTAGAAAATATAATTTTTGCACAGGACATAAATTTCCAGCACCATATGATGTTAAAAAAACAGGCTACATATTTGGAAAATGGCACATATTTTTAAAAAGTTGGCCACATGTATGTTAAACAGGCCATATAAATGGAAAATGACATATATTTGTGAAAAACAGGTCATATATATTGCACGAACGTTCCTTCTGTTGATATTTCTTACAGTGGCTGTCCGAATTCAAGGCTTGAAAGTAAGATTTGTCTACACCAGGGGTTGAACTCGGAACCTGTTGTACAGAAAGACACAGCGCCATCATTTCACATTTTATCTGATGTATATTTAGTGGCGTTCACATCCCCAAACGGCGTAGTTCTATGTCTATTAGGATTGCACTTATTTCTCTCCGTTAAAGGCAATAAGGTAGCATTACGTGTAATATTATTAAAAGGTTAAACTAGGATTTGCCAACCTATTGTTCATTACCATCTTCCAATGCCCTGAGCAGCATATCCCTAACATGTCAAAAAATCTGACGCTATCTTCCCAAGACCGACCCTTATAAACAATAGTACATTCACAGAGTCGATGCAATGTGAACTTTCTAACATTTGAAACACATGGTCTCCACATTCTTGCAAAACGCAGTGAAACTTGTTCGTGTAGTTGAATTGAAAGTAGTACAGGCAGCAAGATTGCTTTCATTTGAGCCATTGCTACAAGGTCAGTATCATCACGGTTGATGTCCGCAGTAATGATAAATATTTATTGAAATCAGGTTGTGTACTTCATTCGCTTAGAAACTTTTCTATTTAAATCATACCAGGTGAGGAGGCAGAGCCAGTCCAAGGGCAAAGTATACAGGAGACCTATTTAGTTGTTCTTTTTGATAACCAACTTGATCGCATCATCAAGATTACGCCTAGCCGTAGCAGTCGTGGAAAATACTTTGTGGAACCTCGTGGTTATTTAATGGTAAACATAACAATCGATAGTCATGATCCATTAGCACCGATTGCTTTTAAAGCTTACGACCAGGAAACACAGACAGCTGTTATGCTCAATAACTCGCTTACCATCTCCATAAGACCAAGTGTAAGCCCAACATTAATAAGGAATATCACTATAACACCACAAGGTAAGCGAAAAGTCTCTATGAATGTATAAGTACTATCTGTACTATTGATAGCTCTGTGTACTCACTTACTCGTGCACGCTTTGCTCCCCTAGTACAGACAAGAATATTTATACTATTTACATTAATATCTATATTACACTTTTTACCTCTGCCAAGGAGGTTATGTTTTTGCCGGTGTTGGTTTGTCTGTTTGCTTGTTAAGAACATAACTCAAAAAGTTACGCATGGATTTCAACGCAATTTTCAGGATAGGTTAGAAATGGGCTAATTTAGAACTGATTAGTTTTTGGTGGTGATCCGGATCACCGTGTGGATCCAGGAGTTTTTGAAATTTTGTTTTCCATTGTGATATAGGGACATATGAACAGTTTTGGTTATAGCTACGCAAAAATGTTCATAATGTTTCGTAAAAAATTACAGCATAAGGCCATCATAAGGTCTAACAAACCTCGGGGTATATTATCACTACAGTATTCTGCATCTGGTGATCCAGAAAGCCGGAATTCAAGGGGCACGTGGAGAATGAGTCGCTGTGAATTAACGAAATTGATAAACGTATTCGTTAAACAAAGTTAATAAAATGTTTTAAAGGAAATCATGTGTTTTGATTCTTTCCAACCAGCAAACAACAAGTCCTCAAATGGGAATGCTGAGCTCTCCGAGTGCTCTTCTAGTTTATACTTATATGTTTGCGTTTACATTTATATTAGCATTTATAGTTATATTGCTTATTTCTATCTCGTTGCACTATTTGGGAGGCAAATACGTGCCATTAAGCCAATCAAGAATAAGATAAGTGGTCTTTACGTTAAGCATTTATTACTGAAGGAAAAAGTCATATCCCAAAACTCATATCCCAATGACTTAGTAACAACATGGAAAAATCTACATTGTAGCATGTAGCGGTTTATAATTAAATCTTGAATACCACAGGAGTAACCCGTTTTGGTGTAATGCTTTGTTTTATATCAAATTTATTTTGTAGCTCTTCGAGTTATTCCAAGTCATTCCTATGCGCTTCTGGAAATCGAGGAAGGCCAGATTCTTGGCAATCCCACTCTAAATGCCCATGGTCCGATTACAGGCGTTGCTGGTGGAGGGCTACAACTAGATGGCGCTACAACTTGGATTGACGGAAAATTCAAAAATTCAGACTGTTTAGAAGATCCTGGATTATGTCCGGATGGATTTTCTATTTCTGGGAAATTCATGTTTAACGAGACTGCGAAATTGTACACTGAGGCAAGATATGTGTTGGATAGTGGTGCTCATGGCGGATCCTCACGAGGCATTTCCATGTATTTGAAGGGTGGGAAAGTACACTTCCAACTCACCACCAACACGAAAACATGGACGGTACGTACTTTTCTATTCGCGCTTTCCTGAATTGATTTCTACGAAAACTTTGTTTGTGACGTTTTTTGTCTTGCTAAATCGGGGGATGAGGGACTGGTTTCTGAACTTAACGTACTCTGGTAAGTAACATAAGATATCTAGTGGTCTTCTTCACACTTCGTCATAGCGTGTTATGCTCAAAAGTTTAGGAAATAATCTGATGGTCAGTCTAAAATATTCACATTGCTGTCTAATTGCAATATTTGGAATGTGAAAGGAAAGAGTATTGACTTGATTACGACTCAAATGTCCGATTTTTCACTTCATCTTGCTTTGCCCATCTCTTTGTCATTGCATGTTGCATCTAACTCTTTGCAGCCAAAGATGTTTCTCTTCTCTGAGTAAATTTCCTTTCAGGAAAATCTATCGAAAGCATAAATTTTGTGAAGCGCTGCATCAAGCGGACGACTGGAAGGGTTCCTATTTAATCCCGGTTGATTCAGTGGACGTCTCCACTTTTGGCTCCGTGATTCCCTTGTTTAAATCTGCTTTGCATAATAATGACCTGTTTTTCCTTAAGAGTTTGAACAGCTTGTTTCTGAAAATCCAGATGTATTTCTTCTGGCATTACCATTTTTCAAAACGTTTTAATGACGCTACAATGTGACATCAGTTTGAATATTTTCAAAAGCACTATAGTTTTTCTTTCAATTTGCCGAACTATTTCAGCATCTGTGACATAGTTGAGCCATTGCTTTATTAAAAGGGCAGTGAAGCTTACACTTTACCCCATAACTAAGAATGATTGCTGATGGTATTTTTTTATTCACCTAGGTCGCCACTGCAGTTATTGAAAGGCAATGGGTATATTACATCGCAACATGGAAAACAGACGTAGGACTATTACTATACACAAATGCTCAATTAAAAGCAACCGATTCAAGTGGAACAACAATTACTGGAACACAGGTGGAAGAAGCAAATCCAAATTTCAGTATTGGAAGAAATGTTCACGGACCTACATTCTATTATGCCAAGTTCGCAATTAGTTCATTTACAACCTTTAACAGATTTATAGCAGACACAGACATTATCAATGTCTACATGTTCTTCTGGAGCAGTTGTAAGTGACATTTATCAATATCTTTTACACACTTTCATAACTTTACAAATATCTTGTCATTATGTGAAACCGTTTTATGCGTGTTTACGGTAGGATGCTTCCCAAACGTGTCTCCATGAGTTAACACGTATTTCTACTTCTCAGTCAAACATTATGGACAAGTTCCCTCCTATTTTCAACATTGTCTCGCTTTTCCCTGCATTCGATTATATGTAAACCATGAGATAATACTATTCGTGAATTTTCTCTATTTACTTCATGCATCATTCATTGCAACGTAATCCTGAAGTCGTATTTCCTAGCTCAAAGAACGTTGACGGCATTCCAGTCTTTTCAGACCTGCTTTGTTTTAACAAACTGATATATACTTATTTAAGTATTTGTCACAGAGACTTACCATTTTGTTTGTAACTATGTTCGGAGAGCTACAATGTTGTACTTTGTTAAAGGAAGCAACCTCAACATTAAAATGTAGAGTATAGAAACAGAGACATAGTGTTGCCGATGGCAGTCATACTATAAATTTTCGTCCTTCACGGCGCTGCCTTGAAATAAAGAAATCAGTGAACGAATTGTTTTAACCTCCATGAGGGACAAAATAGCCCTTCCTCTTCTTAAAAAGTAATGCAATCACACGTTTAGCAACTTTCGATTTACTGGTTCAAAATGATGGTGTACATCGAAAGAAATCAACAACCTTGACGCCATCAACCTCTACACGTCGATTTTCGTGCTGCTCAATTTTTCTCCCACTTTCTGTTGTTATACTTGCGACTTGGCTAGCATCTTGGCTATCATCTCAGATTAGTAACTCCTTAACTGCGAAGCTTTTTGGCGTCTAATGACTATTTTGATGCACAGCTCTGCGAAATTCTTATGGGTTTTTTCACTACAGCAAAATGCTGTCCAGCAATAAATGTTGCTGTAAGCGGAAAAGCCCTTAAGAGAGATGATATCCGGTGTGCTGAATAAACAACATAGTACAACAAGAAGGAAACTCTTATTTTCGCTGGATGAGTTTGCAGCATGCTTTACAGCAAGACTATAAATCCCGCTTCAGGACGAAAGGCAATGCTTGCTATATGAGATAATTTTTTATCGACGTCATATTAAGATTTTTTCTTACACTTTTCTCTCTCAAGATACTGCCAAGGCATACTACGCTGCTTTGAGAGTAAGCAATGATGCAGGCAGGATTGTCAAGTTGATCCCCGATAAAGGGAAACCGGACGGGTTCCTACTCCAACCCAATCGACCTATGGAAATAACGCTCATTGATTTATCAACGGACGGACGATCTGTAGCCCCTGTTTACTTTAATGCCACAGATGAAGAAACGGGAATTGGATTACTCATCAATAATAACGTACAACCCGTTGCAATCACACCAGTTGAAAGCCAGGCTGAATATACAGACATGGTTGTTACTGCCCCAGGTATTGACTGATCCCTATTAATTCCTAGTAATATGTTTTTAAAAGTATAGGAATCATCTCTAGAGATGCAGTATTTTCTAAATCGCAAGTTTTCGCACTTAGAGGTTCGTGTTTTGCAGCTTATGCATATCCTGATCAAATCCAAAGCTTGCTTTATGTGTCATGTATTATTATTTTTACAAGTCGGAGTTCTCCCAGACGTTGGTCTGTAAATAACTGTCTACAGCAACGCTTCTCAACTTTTTTGATCCCGTTTCCCCCTTGCCATGCTACTGGTATCCCCTACACGCCCACAAGCAAATTTGGAACAAAAAGCGCGATTTGAATGTTTAAGCGTACTCTTGGGTACTTGATTGTCGGGGGATTGAAATGAACGGGGGTAGTGGAATGTTTTTACAAAGTGGGTGGGTTGGAATAAACGGGGGTCGGAATTCTTAGACTATTTTGTTAACGGGAAATTGGATCAAGCATTGAAGTTGCATGATTATCATACGATTGATTAACAAGGCTTGCAGTCGGGGCTATCAGTGAGTTTGTGAAAGTTTAATAAAGGTTATCATCGTGAACAGAATTAAATAATTACATTTACCATGATACTATTATTTTCATGAAATGTCATTTCTGTTTCAGCACCGGGAGCGAACCCCACGTATATCTGGCCAACGATTACCATAAGAAATGGCCAAGTTCCTACTAACCCACCTCTTAAGACGGATGGTACCGTTGAGGTCTCGGATAACAGTTTATTACTGAATGGAGAAAAGTCTTATTTGGACGCTGGTGATTTCCAAGGTAATTTATTTCACTAATGAAGTTCAGTAAATTTTGTAAGAAATATATTCTAATACTACAACACATGAAGTTAAATGTGGTAAAATCCCATCATTCGCTTATGTTAACGTCTACAGGTCTCCTGCCATCCTATTAGGTAGAGCTTGGTACCCACTATACTAGCATAGGGTAGGTAGTTTAAAATAAATCTATCTTCGTAATTACATAGGTCATATGGACTCAGCCTACAAGTATTCATCCAATTAGATCTTAATCGCAAATTAGAACCACCTGACCACCTTGCAAAGATAAAAAATGCACTCTAGTTTTAATGAGTAAAGGTGTTTTATAATGGTAGCTTAACGGATTTGTGTATTACAGGATTCTGCTTGTAATACACGCTTTGCATGGAGCATGTTATTGTGTTATTCATAGCTAGTTTTTAAATCAGATTTTGACAAATGGAAGGCAATATATATATATATATATACTTTACTTTAAAGTTAGATAAAACGAAAACGTCCAATATAACCCTAATTTAATTACCTAAGACACAGTATATGCAGAGATAAAATCGTAGCTTCCTGTCACATTAATTGCCCTAGACAACACAAAATGTCTCATAATTGCATTTTCTTTACCTAACAGGAAGTTGCTTCGCTAATCCTCTGTTATGTGAACAAGGATTCTCTATCGGCTTGAAGATCAAAGTCGACGATACAGCTAAAGAATACACATCTCCTCGCTTCATTATTGATACGGGTGGACATTACGGCCAAGGATTTTCTATTTATATTCAGAATAATAAAATCATTTCTGAAGTCGCGTACAACAATAAAATGTGGAGGGTAGGTTTCTAAAAGTACTATAATTATTCTTAGCAAGCACTACGTAGTTGAGGTGCAACCAAATAATTCGTTTTTATTCCTCTGGCGTTAGCATTTCCTAGAATACTAACTCATTTATTGAGCAAAAAAAATGTATCGAGACAAGATCTTTCAACATGTGGATGATCGAAAATTCTACAATCATTTATATCACAGCTTAATATTGAGAATCGGTTGCTGATATGGCAGGTCTGAAGGCATCAGTTACCTTGCCTATAGTCTTCTGCATGACTTGCTTTAAGTGGGGTCAGTGAAATCTCATTAGCTCCAAAGTCTGGGATGAAAAGTTACAAGAGACTCTTAATTATTGCAAAGATGAGCAGGATACCTAAACATTTTATAACCACCACTCTCCGTTTGTCCTTACCCCTTCTTCATTCACGTGCATCAGATGGATTTTATTTAACTATTACTCTGTTGATCGTTCCTTGCTGCTTCCTCACGAATTACAGCTCTTTAAAATAACGTTTCACACTCTTACTTTCAGTTCGTTTGTTTCTAGTCGCTTCCCGATAAATGCCGTATGCTTAGGAAATGAATATAGGATGTCCTAAAACAGCGCAAAGTCCACGAAATGTTTACGTTTTAGACATTTCTCGGCCAACTCATTATACATATTTTTTCGTTTGTTAAAAGGTGGAAACAAACATCAATTTCAATGACTGGATATTCGTTCTTATGACATGGAAACTTGATAAAGGTCTCCTCGTTTACATCAATGGCAGTTTACGCGGAACTGTTACAGATACGATTGAGGCCCGGGGGCATAATGGCGAAAAAAGCAGTAATCTCAATGTTGGTCGAAACAATGTTGGCGAGGACAACTCCTATGCCAAGTTCTATATTAGTATGATCACCTTATTTGATTCCTATTTACCGAAAACGGAGGCAACCAAAGTAACCGTTTTCTACTGGGGACACAGTAAGTATTTAGATGCCATTGATACGTCATTAGAACTTTCTAATGTGCCTTAAGAAATAAGATTTGTTTGGTTAATCTTCGGTCTCTCACTACGCTTCCCCTTAGGTTAGGGTCAAAATCTGTAGGGCCAATATTTCAACCTGTACAATCAAACAGAAGACATTTGTAACATGTGTATGGTATGTATCCTAATACCTTACTGTAAAAGAGCGTTATGATGCCTTAATCCATAAACTTAAGAATACTGAAAAAAATGAAAAACTTACCAATGTGTAAGCGAACGCCAACGTCACTCTCGAGTTACGTAAATAGATTCGATACTGAGTGATCAAATCTATACACCCAATGAAATCTTGCTTAAAACTTTTTCCCTACAAAAAAACCCGAAACAAATCTCTAAAGAAAAAATGCAACAATAATTTAAAGCTGCTAAATGTTTAGTACAAAACCTACTAGATTTTATTATTCCCAGTGCAAACCCAGTGAGCTTCATTGGTTCCTCTTAATCTTAAATTAATCACAAAGAGACATTAAACGAGACCTAGTGAACTGAGTAGATTTTGATCAGAGGAAATCATTTGATTGAAAGAAATACAAACGCTTATGGAAAACGGAGCGCCTGCCACCAGCCTTACAAGTGTTTATAAAAGAGGTTACCTTTTTGTTTATCTCCATATATGGAGCTTTTGAAAACAAACAGATGAAAACCCAAAATAACATTCTAATAGTTCCTTTTAATATAATTGTCTCTTATTGTTACTACCAACAGCTACAACCATTTCCTCTGATCGTTACATCAATGTGAATTTCGAAAACAAAGCAGGAACGGATGTCATTCTGTTTCCAGACAAAGGGGAGCACAGGGAACAAGGATATCCAATTAAACCTTCCATGACCTTGGAACTCCGATTAGTGGAACAGGGATCACAAACTAACTTTCCAGTCACTTTTCGAGCCAAAAATTCAAACAATGGTGAACTATTGATTGACGCCGAGTTAACATATGTTGCAACCCCGACAGAGTCCGCTGACCAAGTATTGGATGCTGTTATCACTGCACCGTGTAAGTTTGTCGCATTTTGGCATAGTTGTGCATTATTAATAAACCATTACTTGATATCAAAACCCCAAAGAATCTTTAGCACTTTTCCATTTGCTTTACACATTTTTTGACTTGGTAAGGTTACATTTTAAGGCATCCAAAACATGCCACATTTTATTGAGATGTGATATTGTACGTTGTCTTAATGTCTGTGTATTCGTATCAATTATGATATATTGTTTGACTGAGGTGTAAGTCGTTACACAGGATATTACGTAAACGTTCTCGAGTGGACGTTCTTCGACAAGTACCAACGAGCCCCAAGCGTTTTGCCCCACATTGAAATCAGAGGAGCTGCAGGCGGCATTCATTTTCTGTAAGGGTCTAGTGTCAAGTATTTTGGACACACAATAGCTGGAGTTACCCGAAGGTGATCCGATAGACAAATATGTTGCGGGGAATGGAGAACACAAATCGCGTTTCTTGAACAGTAAATAGGTATATAAGCTTAGTGGGCAGGTGTTCAAATCGTCTTAAGATATTTCTTCTCTTTACCCACTATTCCAGTGTCTTGCCCAGAAGAGAACGGCCTTTTTCCTGATCCAGCTGACAAATATGGCTTTATACTTTGTAACAATGGAACAGCGCAGAAGAAACAATGCCCAAGTAAAACAGCATGGAATGATGAGAAAAAAGAGTGTGCTTCTGAGAAGCAAGGTATGCGATTACTGCCCTTATGTTGTCTGAGCTCAAAGTCTGATTTTACGAGTAGTCACATTAAGCTTTTGTAATACAGTACAGGTTCCTGTCAATACAGATAAGTTATAATATAATAATAAAATACAATAACCTTTAACGAAAATACCTTAGAAAACTTTTTATTACGTGAGTTGCTAATAACAACAACATTGTGTTGCATTATACGGTAGAAAGTATTTTGCTTGTGAAATGAGGAATCGGATGTGTATAGGACGTTGAGTGTATATCTTGATGAAAGTCATGGTTTCTCGTCTTATTTCTTCAACGGTTCACTTAAACATCGTAAGAAATCATGTTGACATTATACATAGGAATCAAGAGAGTTAAAGAGAAACAGAGACTCCTTAGTGCACACACTTTACCATCCGTTACAAGCTAAAAGAGCCAACCGAGAGAATATTAAAATACTTTCTGTCATTCAAACGTCCCAGTTAATTTGGCTGACAGTTGACGTACATTAGCTTACCCAAATGTGTGTACCTGCAGGCCAACGTTATTCGTCATAGATAGGTAAATCAAACTTAATTTAGCATGATTCCTTCACACGTGACGCTTGATTGTAATACACTTCGTCTGTTTTTCCATGGCTGCAGCTGCTGGTGCTGAACCCAAAAGATATGCTAAAGTAACTTTTAAAAACCTTGGTGGAAAAACAATTGTCGTTACCGCAGAGACAAATATTCCCATGGCAAACAAAGAAGTCGAACTATACCCAGGTTCTCAAGCAACATTAAATATTCAGTCCTCAACTAAAGAGCCAGTCACATTTTCTGCCAAGGACAACGAAGGCAAAGAGATGGTCCTAAACAATCAAGAGGTTTTCAAAGTCCTGCCAAACGTTGATCCTAACTACAATGTATCCGTTACGGTTGTCGATAAAGGTGTGTATCGTTTAATCTATTCCAAGCTAGTTTAAAAGAGGAACCTTAACAATTTTCAGTGTTCACCATAACATTTATGACTATATCTATCAAAACTACCTAAGTTTAATGTTATCTATTGCCTTTAGAAAAAATGCCGTGTTTTAAAATATGCAGTGCTTCGGGCATGAATCCGACTTAAAATTTTATCCCAACAACTCGGCTTCTAAACGTTTATTACGGTTAAAGATGACCAGATTTCATTAACCAAGGTACATTAGAAACTGGTGGATCAACACCTGGGCACTATTAAATTCTTGTTTTACCAGGCAGCCATCACGGCCGGGTAATCTCAAGGTATTCTCTAAACTACTTTTGAGAAGTTGTTTTCAAACCAGTAACCTTTGATATGATCTACTGTAGCTACTTATCCATCATTTTCAAGGCGACACGAAAATTCCTAGGTATCAAAAATCCTCCTCTGTACAACGACACTCTCTAGGTGACAAAATCTTTTAGGAACTACATACTTTTTGACTCCCACGGCACATCATGGGCCAGACTTCACTTTTTAGAAACAACGATTATTTTAGGCAAAGCAAGACCTCGTGGGTGTAACAACTGATCAAGACTTCACAAGGTTCCCCTAACTTCCCTTAGAGTGAAATTAAAACATTATATCTCTAGATCAGTACAGGTGATCTTTTGAAAGAAACTATGGGAATGTTTGTGCATTATTGACAACAGCCCTGTTTATTTTTCATTTTGTAAAACATCACTCACAGATGTTTCTTCCGTTTATAATGAACAGATTTTCATTACATGATATCCACATATACTTCAACTGGAGAGGGAGCTGGAACCGAATCTACTATCTACGCCCGTTTGTTTGGCCAATTTGGGCAGACAGAGGAAATCAAACTCAGTGGATCTGATAAAACAATTTTTCAACCAGGAGAGTAAGTTGTTGAACTCAAGATATGTCGTTCAGATTAATCAATACATTATTGCGAGGTTTTAATCTCTAACATCGACAACATAATAGACAACTCTTTGCGTTTCATATAAATGAAAATTATGAAACTATTGAGTTTAACCATAAGTTAAAACAAACCATTATTATGAGTTTAACGATTCATTCTTTAATATAAAATAAAATTATGAAACGATTGAGCATAGCCATAAGCAGAGGTTATGACAAACAATGTTTGCATGATACGTGCAATCATTTTTAATGACGATGATGATTCTACCAACTCAGTTGCATTCAGTACTGCGTGTGTCTAAAGGGGCTCGTTGTCCCGACTATGGGTCTCCCAGTAGGGTACTATATGCCTAGGAAGCAGGGAGCCAATGTATTGTTACTGTAATGAAAACTAGTCACACTTTCAGTACTTGATCGTCTAGCTTACCTTGCAATTAATAGTTTGTAGCTAGAAGGGGGTTTGGTACGGATTAGAGCTGACGCAAGAATCGTGTATAATTTCTCTTTGAAGCAAAGTTTTAAAGTTGATAGACATTTTTTATGTACTAGGGAGTCACCCCTTATCAGGGCTAAAAGCCACTCGAGGATCAGGGTTATAACGTTGTGTAAACTCGGGCTGATGTTCTCAGTTGTATCCAAAACATTTCTAACTGTATACTTTTTACGCTAAACACGATAATGAACTTATTACTGCTTTGATCTATTATCCTTGAAGAAACGACACATTCATGGTAACTGTTGGTGACTTGGGTGAAATTCAAAAGATCAGTTTAAGATCAGACGATAAAGGAGAAAGTCCCGATTGGCACGTAGAAAAGGTACGTGGATATGACCAACCATATGATTCTCAATATCCTTCACAATCCACTTTAGTCAGTCATGTGTCCCGTAATGCTTCTCAATCCAATCGAACTAATCATGTGTCTCGCAATGCTTCTCAATCCAGTTGAATTAATCATGTGTCTCGCAATGCTTCTCAATTCAGTTGAACTAACCATGTGTCTCGTTATGCTTCTCAATCCAGTTTGACTAATCATATGTCTCGTTATGCTTCTCAATCCAGTTTGATTAATCATGTGTCTAGTTGCTTCTCAATCCAGTTTGACTAATCTTGTGTCTCGTTATGCTTCTCAATCCAGTTTCACTAATCATGTGTCTCGTTATGCTTCTCAATCCAGTTGAACTAACCATGTGTCTCGCAATGCTTCTCAACTCAGTTGAACTAATCATGTGTCTCGTTATGCTTCTCAATCCAGTTTAATTAATCATGTGTCTCGTTATGACTCTCAATCCAGTTTAACTAATCATGTGTCTCGTTATGCTTCTCAATCCAGTTTAATTAATCATGTGTCTCGTTATGCTTCTCAATCCAGTTTCACTAATCATGTGTCTCGTTATGCTTCTCAATCCAGTTTAATTAATCATGTGTCTCGTTATGCTTCTCAATCAAGTTTAATTAATCACGTGTCTCGTTATGCTTCTCAATTTAGTTTAATTAATCATGTGTCTCGCAATGCTTCTCAATCCAGTTTGACTAATCATGTGTCTCGTTATGCTTCTCAATCCAGTTTAATTAATCATGTGTCTCGTTATGCTTCTCAATCCAGTTTCACTAATCATGTGTCTCGTTATGCTTCTCAATCCAGTTTAATTAATCATGTGTCTCGTTATGCTTCTCAATCAAGTTTAATTAATCACGTGTCTCGTTATGCTTCTCAATTTAGTTTAATTAATCATGTGTCTCGCAATGCTTCTCAATCCAGTTTGACTAATCATGTGTCTCGTTATGCTTCTCAATCCAGTTTAATTAATCATGTGTCTCGTTATGCTTCTCAATCCAGTTT